>VWZE01016516.1:34228-52929 GCA_013396675.1 Eubucco bourcierii | reverse complement strand
TCCAACCTTGGTGATACTGTGAGACTGTGATAATACTGGTTACTGGATTCACTTTCAAGGTGAATGTCAAAGAGTCCTTCCTCTCTGAAGTGTGAAAACAACAAGTAATTCAGTGATACCCTTCACAAAGGCTTGAGATGATGTTCCTTACTATAGAGAACAAAGTACCCTAGACCTGCCTGACTGCAGAGGAGAGATGAATGGGAGAAAGTAATCTCTTGGTGAATTGTGTTTCATGCTGATTGGAGAGAATATTGAGCAGTGAGGAGTGTCCTAGTGGGTCAGGAAGAAAAAGCATGAATTGCACGAGTACAAGTCACTTTCAGAAGAACTATCAACAAACACATCTGTGATGCTGTGCACTGGATGTTCAGTGATCCAATGTTTTTAATTGGCTGGTGTGATGGTTTGGGAGTTCCCCACCCCCCCACTTTGTAAAATCCCCCAGACTAGACTTTGCAGGCTGGAAGTTAAGAACTGAAGCTCTGTTTACAGCTCAGCACAATGTACAAGCAGAGATAGACACTATAGACAGGAAGAGTTACAGACATAGACAAGTTAAAGGCAATACAGAAACACAACAGCCCTCCCAGAAATCAGAGACCCCAGGAGGGGCTCCCAACCACCCTTCCACCTTCTCCCCACCCCTGTACCATACCCCTAGGTTTGGCTCACACGCAAGGTGAGTTTGGAGGATGGGCCAAGGGGGTTAGAAGGAAAGTGGATACTGATGTTACTCAGCAGAGAAAAAAGCCAGAAGCTAGACAGCCCCAGAGTGTCTGCAAGCCCAAGTGGCTTATCTTTGTTTTGTATTCTTTTCTGATCCATCTCAGCAAGCCTATGAGTGCAGCAGACATCACCATTGTTTCCTTTTCACAGCCTATACTATAATTTTGTCCATTAAAATATTCCAATTAGCCTCAAACCAGCACAGCTGGACCTAATGGAGCAGGTCCAGAGGCAGGCCATGAAAATGATCAGGGGGCTGGAGCACCTTTCCTATGAGGACAGGCTGAGGGAGCTGGGGTTGTTCAGCCTGCAGAAAAGGAGGCTGAGGGGTGAGAACTAACAGCAGCCTTCCAGTATCTGAAGGGAGCCTACAAGAAGGCTGCAGAGGGACTGTGTAATAGGACGAGGGGCAACGCTTTGAAGTTACAGAAGAGCAGATTTAGATTGGATGCTAGGAACAAATTCTTTACCAGGAGGGTGATGGAACACTGCAACAGGTTACCCAGAGAGTGAATTGAGGCCCCATCCCTGGAGATATTCAAGGCCAGGCTCAACAAGGCTCTGAACAACCTTATCTAGTGAAGGATGAGGACAGGCTGAGAGAGTTGGGGTTCTGCAGCCTGGAGAAGAGAAGGCTTCAAGGGGACCTGATAGTAGCCTTCCAGTATCTGAAGGGGGCTACAGGAAGGCTGGGGAAGGATTATTTACAAGGTCCTGCAACGACAGGACAAGGGGCAATGGGTTTGAACTGGCAGAGGGGAGATTCAGACTGGATGTTAGGAGGAAGTTCTTTACAGTGAGGGTGGTGAGGCACTGGCGCAGGTTGCCCAGGGAGGTCGTGGCTGCTCCCTCCCTGGAGGTGTTGAAGGCCAGGTTGGATGAGGCCTTGAGTGAGCTGTACTAGTGGGAGGTGTCCCTGCCTATGGCAGGGGATTGGAACTAGGTGATCCTTGAGGTCCCTTCCAACCTTACCATTCTATGATTCTATGTCCCTGCTGACATCAGAGAAGCTGGACTACATGACCTTTGAAGGTCACTTCCAACCCAAACCATTCTATGATTCTGCTACCTCTGGCAGCAGGAGGATTCCCATTATACTGACATTCAAAGCAGTATCTCTGATCAGAAACAATGATGAAATAAATAGAACCTTTTCAGACAAACAAACAGCAGAGCATTTAAAATGTTGACAGGACAGGGAAATGATGTTGTCAGTCATGCCACAGAACAGTAATAGCAGCTTTAATACTCTCTGAGACTATTAAAGGGTAAAGCAATGTTCCCACTTCTGTATCCAGATTCCTAACTGTAAATAAAAATAATTACTAACTTATAAGAACTATTTGAGATGTTTTTTTTCTTTAGGGCTGTCAGTGAGACAAAGATTCCATGTTCTGGTACAAATTGTTTCAGATATTGTACACAGCTATCCACCTGTTTCCTCCAACATCCCAATAATCACAACGTGTTTAAGACAGAACTCAACATACTGCAGGAGTCTCAGTGGAAAGCTTCAGACAGGACTCAACACACTGCAGCAGTCTCAGTGGAAAGCTTCAGAACATCTGTTTTATTTCAGAGTCTGAAGATGAAGATAAAAATAAGAAAAAACAAACTTGCAGAAGATATTAATAGTCCCATACTTACTGAGCTGATTAATAAATGTATTGGATTCCTCCCCAGTGATGTTTCTTTTCCAAACCTGGAAACGGAATTGTTGACAGTGAAAAAAACCACAACAACATATGTTTAGCTTTCAATAGAATGTTGATTTAGGTTTGAAAAACCTGATTCTGCAGTGTGCATTGCTTGAAACTTCTAGTAAAAACAATGGCAGCTAGAGGCACTTTCCAAGCAAAGGTCCTACAGGAACTTTGTTACAGATATGACATTTATTTTCCCATCTCCTTTCCCTCCCTTGCCCTTTTCACAGTCTCACAGTATCACCAAGGCTGGAAGAGACCTCAAAGCTCATCAAGTCCAACCCATCACCACAGCCCTCAAGACCAGACCATGGCACCAAGTGCCACGTCCAAACCCACCTTGAACACCTCCAGGGACGCTGACTCCACCACCTCCCTGGGCAGCCCATTCCAGCAGGCAATGACTCTCTCAGGCAACAACTTTCTCCTCACCTCCAGCCTAAACTTCCCCTGGCACAGCTTGAGACTGTGTCCTCTTGTTCTGCTGCTGCTTGCCTGAGAGAAGAAAGCAACCTCCTCCTGGCTACAACCACCCTTCAGGTAGCTGCAGACAGCAAGAAGGTCTCCCCTGAGCCTCCTCTTCTCCAGGCTAACCAATCCCAGCTCCCTCAGCCTCTCTCCATAGGGCTGTGCTCCAGGCCTCTCCCCAGCCTCGTTGCCCTTCTCTGGACACACTCAAGCACCTCAATGTCCTTCTTCAATTGAAGGGCCCAGAACTGGACACAGTGCTCAAGGTGTGGCCTAAGCAGTGCAGAGTCCAGGGGGAGAATGAGCTCCCTGCTCCTGCTGGCCACACTATTGCTGATGCAGGCCAGGATGCCATTGGCCTTCTTGGCCACCTGGGCACACTGCTGGCTCATGTTCAGGTGGGTGTCAATCAGCACCCCCAGATCCCTTTCTGTTTGGCTGCTCTCCAGCCACTCCCACCCCAGCCTGTAGCTCTGCATGGGGTTGTTGTGGCCAAAGTGCAGCACCTGGCACTTGGATTTGTTGAGCTCCATCCCCTTGGACTCTGCCCATCTGTGCAGGCGGTCGAGGTCCTGCTGCAGAGCCCTTCTGCCCTCCAACCCAGCAACATCAGCCTCCAGCTTGGGGTCAGCTGCACATCTGCTGGTGCCTGACTCGATGCCCTGGTCCAGATCATCACTGAAGATGTTCCAGAGGATGTGGCCCAGCACTGATCCCTGGGGCACACCGCTAGTGACTGGCCTCCAGCTGCATGTGGCACCATTCACCACCACTCTCTGGGCTCGGCCCTCCAGCCAGTTCCTAATCCAGCACAGTGTTGGCATCCAAGCCACGAGCTGACAGCTTAGCCAGCAGTGTGCTGTGGGGGACAGTGTCAAAGGCCCTGCTGAAGTCCAGGCAGACCACATCCACAGGCCTCCCCACATCCACCAGGCAGGTCACCTGATCATAGAAGGAGATCAGGTTGGAGAGGCAGGATCTGCCCTTCCTAAATCCATGTTGGCTGGACCTGAGCCCTTGGCCATCCCTCGGGTGTGCAGTTATTGGCCCCTTTTAGGCCAGTTGGCAGTCACATCCCGGTTGGGCTTGCTTGTAAGTTGAAAGAGGGTAGGTGAGTGCTTTTCATCCTGGGGCCCTAACTTTGACTTCCAGCCACCTGTGTGGGCTGATGGGGGGTGGGGTGGTGGTGCATGATGAAACATCCCACCCACCTACTTTGCACTGAAGATCCAAACTTGCCCTGAGAATTCAAGCATTTCTTTCTGTCCTCAGGGTGGCAGAGGTATAAACATCCACCTGCCATGGGACCAACTGGAGGAGCAATCCTTTTTGTCTGTTCAGCTACACAGCTGTTAGAGATGGATAAAACGTGTCCAAAGAGCACAGCATACAGAATGCCAGCACTAAGGATAGATCTATTGCCTTCCAGTATCTGAAAAGGGCCTAAAGGAAGGCTGGGGAGGGACTATTGACAAGGGCTTGCAATGCCAGGACAAGGGGCAATGGGTTTGAATTGGCAGAGGGGAGATTCAGACTGGATGTTAGGAGGAAGTTGTTTGCAGTGAGGGTGGTGAGACACTGGCACAGGTTGCCTAGGGAGATTGTAGAGCACAGAATCACCCAATGTGATCAAAGATCATGTTGGGTGATTCTGTGCTCCACAATCTCCCTGCAGGTGTTGAAGGCCAGGCTGGAGGAGGCCTTGAGTGAGCTGTACTAGTGGGAGGTGTCCCTGCCTGTGGCAGAGGTTTGGAACTAGATGATCCTTGAGGTCCCTTCCAACCTTACCATTCTATGATTCTGTGGTTCTATGATGAAAATGTACAGGCTATGGCAAGCTGCTTGCCATGATCCTGCCACTTTGCTCTGGTAAGACTGCACCTGGAGTACTGTGTTCAGCTCTAGAACTCTCAATGCAGGAAGGGCATGGAGTCCCGATGGTGCGGCCACAAAATGATCAGGGAGTTGGAACATCTCTGCCTCAAGGATAGGCTGAGGGATCTGGGGCTGTGCAGCCTGGAAAAGAGAAGGCCCCAGGGAGACCTAATAGCAGCCTTCCAGTACCTGAAGGAGGCCTACAAGAAGGCTGCAGAGAGACTGTTTCCAAAGGCCTGCAGTGATAGGACAAGGGACAATGGTTTGAAAGTAGAGAAGAGCAGATTTAGATTGGATGTTAGCAACAAGTTCTGCACCATGAGGGTGGTTGAGTGCTGGCACAGCTTGCCAGAGAGGTGGTTGAGGTCACATCCCTGGAGATACTCAGTGTGAGGCTCAACAGGCCTCTGGGTAGCCTCATCTAGTTGAGGAGGTCACTGCTCACTGCAGGGAGGTTGGACTAGATGGTCTTTAGAGGTCACTTCCAAGCTAGATTCTACACAGTTACTATGAAACAGACTGGTTTCAAGAAGAGGCTTCTGTTCAAAACAGAAACATATCATATAGAAAGTTTCTCCCTTCCGTTTCAGGTCATATTTCACCCACAGACACCAACCACCTTGCTCACAAAAATGTTAACACAATTACATACTCAGGATAAGAAAACATCCCTTGGCTATATGTTTATGGCTGGAGGAATACCACCCCCAGCAGCCAGGTTTCAGTGCAGGACAACTACTTGTTCTGTTTGAAAGTGTCAGCAGGACCTAAACGACCTTACAAAGAGTGCACTCAGACAGAAGCAAAAGGGTATTAGGTTGTTTCCCAGATTTGAGTTTTGCACTGCCTTGTTGGACACCAAGCTGTGTGGCACAGTCGACTTGCTAGAGGGCAGGGATCCATCCAGAGGGACCTGCACAGGCTGCAGAGCGGTGCCCAGGCCAACCTCATGAAATTCAGCAAGGCAAAGGGTAAGGTCCTGCACCTGGGTAGGCACAATGCCAAGCAGAACTCCAGGCTGGGTGGGGAATGGCTGAGAGCAGCCCTGAGGAAAAGGACCTTGGGGTCTGGGTTGATGAAAAGCTCAACCTGAGGCTGCAGTGTGAGTGCAGCCCAGACAGCAACTGAGTGCTGGGCTGCAGCAAGAGCAGTGTGGGCAGCAGGGCAAGGGAGGGGATTGTGCCCCTTGGCTCTGCTCTCCTCAGACCCCATCAGGAGTCCTGTGTGCAGTTCTGGAGCCCCCAGCACAGGAAGGACATGGAAGTGTTGGAGTGGGTCCAGAGGAGGCCACAAAGATGCTCAGAGGGCTGCAGCAGCTCTGCTCTGAGGACAGGCTGAGAGAGTTGGGGCTCTGCAGCCTGGAGAAGAGAAGGCTTCCAGGAGACCTTAGAGTAGCCTTCCAGTATCTGAAGGGGGCCTACAGGAAGGCTGGGGAGGGACTATTGACAAGGTCTTGCAATGACAGGACAAGGGGCAATGGGTTTGAACTGGCAGAGGGGAGATTGAAACTGGATGTTAGGAGGAAGTTGTTTGCAGTGAGGGTGGTGAGACACTGGCACAGGTTGCCCAGGGAGGTTGTGGCTGCTCCCTCCCTGGAGGTGTTCAAGGCCAGGTTGGAGGAGGCCTTGAGTGAGCTGTGCTAGTGGGAGGTGTCCCTGCCTATGGCAGGGGGTTGGAACTAGATGATCCTTGAGGTCACTTCCAACCTTACCATTCTGTGATTCTATGATTCTGTGTCATTCTCTGCTTGGCACTGTGACCAGAAGTGCCACCTGGTTCCACCTGGTTGTTCCCCTCTGCTGCCCAAAGAGTTCCTCTGCTGCAGTTAATAAAGCATTTCAAAGTGAGTACTTCCACTCTGGAAGACATCTGAATCTCAATACACATCTCCTTTTTTTTTTTTTTTTTTTCCTTTCAGCTAACCTTTTACAAGAGTTCCACTCCCTTTGTCTCCTGAAGATCCTGCTCTATTTTTAACAGCTCATCTATTCTAAACCTCAAGGAGACAGAAAATTGATGTGTCATTGGAAAGAGATGGTTGGGTGGGAAAAGAGAGGGTGGGGGGAAAAAAAGCAAAGCAAACAGAGGAGGGTGACAAAAGCAGGGAAAAAAATATTTTTTTTTGTCTATGTAACATTTCTTATTTTGTGTTTTCCTGTGCTTTCCTAAAGCAGCTCAATCAATTCTAAGGTTTGTTGTTTTTTTTTTAATTCATTTACTAATTCCTTTTCTTCTTTCCCCTCTCTTCCCCCTCATCTATTAATAGATGAGAAAAAAGTCTGTTGCCTGCAGGCTTGGGCATATTTTCTCTGCTCTTAAGAGGTACAACCAAACTCCCTGAGGATTCCTTGTATTGCTAGAGTGTGGTGTTAGCTGTTCAATACCAGAAGGATCAAAACTGTCAAAAAGAAGATAAAAAAAAAAAAAAAAAGATTGTTAAGTGCAAAACCAAAGAATTCTATTTTAGCATAATATATGGAAATTTTTTTCCACACAGAGAGAAATTCAGACATAGATCCCATATGAATTATAGGGAAAAGGGAAAAAAAAAAAAAAGATCAGTATGCTCTCCTCATTTCAAAAAAGAAAATATAGCAGTTGGAAAAGGTTCAGAGAACAGTGCTCAGAAGTTTGGAATGACTTCTCTGCTTGGAAGAGCCAAGGAGCCTAGATTTCCCTAGTCAGGAAAAGAGGCAGCTTAGCAGGGATGTAGATTTACAAAGTCATGCACTGGAGAAAGCAGGTTAATTTGCTTTTTGTTCTCGTGCATGGATTGGGGGACCCCAAATGAAGGTAGGAGGAGACAGGAACAGCCCTGCAGAAAAGAACTTGGGGGTGATGATGGATGAGAATCATAGAATGGTAAGGTTGGAAGGGACCTCAAGGATCATCTAGTTCCAACCCCCTGCCATAGGTAGGGACACCTCCCACTAGCACAGCTCACTCAAGACCTCCTCCAACCTGGCCTTGAACACCTCCAGGGAGGGAGCAGCCACAGCCTCCCTGGGCAACCTGTGCCAGTGTCTCACCACCCTCACTGCAAACAACTTCCTCCTAACATCCAGTCTAAATTTCCCCTCTGCCACTTCAAACCCATTGCCCCTTGTCCTGTCATTGCAAGACCTTGTAAATAATCCTTCCCCAGCCTTCCTGTAGCCCCCTTCAGATACTGGAAGGCTACTCTAAGGTGTCCTGGAAACCTTCTCTTCTCCAGGCTGCAGAGCCCCAACTCTCTCAGCCTGTCCTCACAGCAGAGCTGCTGCAGCCCTCTGAGCATCCTCGTGGCCTCCTCTGGACCCACTCCAACACTTCCATGTCCTTCCTGTGCTGAGGGCTCCAGAGCTGCACACAGGACTCCAGCTGGGGTCTGAGGAGAGCAGAGTAAAGGGGCAGAATCCCCTCCCTTGCCCTGCTGCCCACACTGTTCTTGCTGCAGCCCAGCACACAGTTGCTGTCTGGGCTGCACTCACAATGCAGCCTCATCTTGAGCTTTTCATCACCCCAGACCCTCAGGTCCTTTTCCTCAGGGCTGCTCTCAGCCATTCCCCACTCAGCCTGCAGTTGTGCTTGGGATTGTGCCTACCCAGGTGCAGGACCTTACACTTGGCCTTGTTGAATTTCATGAGGCTGAAGCTGAACAGAAGCCAAGAGTTTGCACCTGCAGCCCAGAAGGCCACTTGCAGCCTGGGCTGCATCAAAAGAAGCATGGCCACCAGGTCAAGCGAAGTGATTCTGCCACTTTCCTCTGCTCTTCTGATACCTCACCTGGAGTGCCATGTCCAGCTATGTGGCCCCTAGTACAATAAAGATGTGGACCTGCTGGGCTGGGTCCAGAGTAGGGCCACGAAGGTGATCAGAGGGCTGAAGCACCTCTCCAGACAGGCTGAGATGGACCTGTTCAGCTTGGAGAAGAGAAAGCTCCGGGCAGACCTTATCTCCTGTGGGACTCCTGTGGGCCTCCTGTGGGCCAAGTTCTACTAACTCCTTTTCCCCAACTTGTGCACTCTTCGAACACTGCCTCCTGCCTTTCCCAAGTTTTTCTAAGGAGGAAACAGCCAAATTCTTGGCACATAATACAGCAACAAGAAATAAACCCAGGATTATTAGGGCTATATTCATAGATGACAAGCAGAGTACTGTATTACGTGTATAAAACTTACTACAGGAGTCTGGAAGTTCAGGTTTTGGCCAGACAACACACATTAAAGCTGTAGAAGGAGAAAAAGGATTTGGAATATTTCCTAACTTATTAAAAGCAGAGTTGGTAGCAGTTTCAGTGAGATTAAAGCTGACCCATCTGAGAAGATACTCTCCAAAAATCCCAAAACATTCCTTTAAGCTTTCTCCAGACTAGATCAAATGGAAGGGCACCAATTTTGGTAGAGGCAAAAGAGGAACAGTGGCCAGGCCACTGCCCAACTGATGAAAAAAAACTTCATTTCAACTTCCAGACTTAATCAGCAATAAATCAAATTTAATTAGCCCCTTTACTCTGTTCTCCTCAGACCCCACCTGGAGTCCTGGGTGCAGTTCTGGAGCCCCCAGCACAGGAAGGACATGGAAGTGTTGGAGCAGGTCCAGAGGAGGCCACCAAGATGCTGAGAGGGCTGCAGCAGCTCTGCTGTGAGGACAGGCTGAGAGAGTTGGGGCTCTGCAGCCTGGAGAAGGCTTCCAGGAGACCTTAGAGTAGCCTTCCAGGATCTGAAGGGGGCTACAGGAAGGCTGGGGAGGGACTATTGACAAGGTCTTGTAATGCCAGGACAAGGGGCAATGGGTTTGAACTGGTAGAAGGGAAATTTAGACTGGATGTTAGGAGGAAGTTGTTTGCAGTGAGGGTGGTGAGGCACTGGCACAGGTTGCCCAGGGAGGTTGTGGCTGCTCCCTCCCTGGAGGTGTTGAAGGTCAGGTTGGAGGAGGCCTTGAGTGAGCTGTGCTAGTGGGAGGTGTCCCTGCCTATGGCAGGGGGTTGGAACTAGATGATCCTTGAGGTCCCTTCCAACCTTACCATTCTAGGATTCTTTGTAGCATGTGTGTGCTGAGTAACATCATTGCAAAGGGTGCAAATGCCATTGGCTCTGAAGTGCAGGGTTTTGTTATTCGAGTTGAAGTGGAATTATACAGTTAAAACAATTACTCTAAACATGATGGAAGACACTTGTGAACCAGCCCTTCTGATGCCTAAAAAACCCTTCTGAGTCATCTTCATCTCTCAGAAGTAAGACTTCTAATCTTGGAAATTCTCCTTTAAACCAGGGTTAGCTACAATTTCCACCGGCAAAAATGAAAATCATAGAAAGCGTTAGGTTGGAAGAGATCTTTAAATGTCCTCTTGTCCACCCACCCTGCACTAAGCAGGGACATCCTCAACTAGAGCAGGTTGCTCAGAACCGCAAGCAACCTGACCTGGAATAGTTCCAGGGATAGGGTTTCTACGAGCTCTCTGGGCAACCTGGGACAGGGTTTCAGCACCTTCACTGTAAAAAATTTTTCCTTGTCTCTAGTCTGAACATCCCTCTTCCAACTTCAAGCCATCACCCCTTGTCCTGTCACAAAAGGTCCTCCCAAAAAGTGTATCCACAGCTTTCTTATCATCCCCTTTAAGTCCTGAAAGGTTACCAGAAGATCATAGAATGATTGAATCACAGAATGGTAAGGTTGGAAGGGACCTCAAGGATCATCTAGTTCCAACCCCCTGCCATAGGCAGGGACACCTCCCACTAGCACAGCTCACTCAAGGCCTCCTCCAATCTGGCCTTCAACACCTCCAGGGAGGGAGCAGCCACAACCTCCCTGGGCAACCTGTGTCAGTGTCTCACCACCCTCACTGTAAAGAACTTCCTCCTGACATCCAGTCTAAATCTCCCCTCTGCCAGTTCAAACCCATTGCCCCTTATCCTGGCATTGCAAGACCTTGTAAATAATCCTTCCCCAGCCTTCCTGTAGGCCCCCTCCAGATCTCCCTGGAGCCTTCATTTCTGCAGCCTGAACAACCTCAACTCTCTCAGCCTGTCCTCACAGCAGAGGTGCTCCAGCCCTTTGATCATTTTTGTGACTTCCTCTGGACTTGCTCGTACAGTTCTGTGTCTTCCTTCTGCTGAGGGCTCACAGAGGCAGACACCATACTCAAGCCAAGGTCTCACCAGAGCAGAGCAAAGGGGCAAATTCCACTCCCTTGACCTGCTTCCCACACTGCCTTGGATACAGCCCAGGACACAGTTGGCTTATGTCCAAGTTTCAACCACCAGTAGCTCTAACTCCTTCTCCACAAGGCTGCTCTCTATTTCATCACCCCACAGTCTACATTGCTAGAAGGGATTGCCCCAACCCACGTGCAGGCCTTGTTGAACCTCATGAGGCCCACTTCTCCAGCTTGTCCAGATCCCTCTGGATGTCATCTCAGCCATCTGGAGTGTCAACTGCACCACTCAAAATGTATATGGGCAAAATATGTACATGGCACAAAGGCTGCCTGTCTAGCTTGCATGTCTCTCTTGCTTTCTAAATCAGTAACTTAGGCATGAAATACCATTCCAAAGAGCAGTGCTGGAGAAGACCCCATCTGCAGTCCTGTGTGCAGTTCTGGAGCCCCCACCACAGGAAGGACATGGAAGTGTTGGAGCGGGTCCAGAGGAGGCCATGAGGATGCGGAGAGGGCTGCAGCAGCTCTGCTGTGAGGACAGGCTGAGAGAGTTGGGGCTCTGCAGCCTGGAGAAGAGAAGGCTTCCAGGAGACCTTAGAGTAGCCTTCCAGGATCTGAAGGGGCCTACAGGAAGGCTGGGGAGGGACTATTGTCAAGGTCTTGCAATGACAGGACAAGGGGCAATGGGTTTGAAGTGGCAGAGGGGAGATTTAGACTGGATGTTAGGAGGAAGTTGTTTGCAGTGAGGGTGGTGAGACAGTGGCACAGGTTGCCCAGGGAGGTTGTGGCTGCTCCCTCCCTGGAGGTGTTCAAGGCCAGGTTGGAGGAGGTCTTGAGTGAGCTGTGCTAGTGGGAGGTGTCCCTGCCTATGGCAGGGGGTTGGAACTGGATGATCTTTGAGGTCCCTTCTAACCTTACCATTCTATGATTCTATGAAGGTGAAAGGGAAACACCCTCCCTAGAAAGTATCTCTTCATCTTATACCTGGAAACCTTTTGCCAAAGCTCTCAGTGCCCCATGCTGTGTAACCTACACCTTTCTTGTTGAGGAAGGGGAACTTTTATAGGTGTATCTTAACCTACCAGACTTCTCTGATGTGCAGGATGTGGGCAGTATTTACCTGCCTGATTAAAAAGTAAAAAACAAACTACAGCTCAGCCTTGTTTTAAAGTGCTTCAACACCATCTTCAACAATATTTTGATTCACTTTCTCTCTGTGTTTTCCAGACAGGTCTGAGTTAATTAGTGGCCAAGTTTCCAATGCAAATTTCCTCCTTTGGAGTTTTTTTGTTTATAAACCGTGTGTTATTTGTTCAGTCACTGTTGTCACAAGGAGATCACCTTCACCCAGCTCCGAGTCCAAAGGTTTACCAGGTATTTTCAGCTCATGAATCAAAAGCGTAGACAGGTTTTGTAAACTAGTTCCTGCATTCCATTTTAGTGATACTGCCTTGGCTTAAAATTCAGTGCTGTTGGGTCAAAATTTAAAAGATATTGCAGTCTGATGTCTTGAAAAGACTTATCATAGAATCATACAATGGTAAGGTTGGAAGGGACCTCAAGGATCATCCAGTTCCAACCCCCTACCACAGGCAGGGACACCTCCCACTAGCACAGCTCACTCAAGGCCTCCTCCAACCTGGCCTTCAACACCTCCAGGGAGGGAGTAGCCACAACCTCCCTGGGCAACCTGTGCCAGTGTCTCACCACCCTCACTGCAAACAACTTCCTCCTAACATCCAGTCTAAATCTCCCCTCTGCCACTTCAAACCCATTGCCCCTTGTCCTGGCATTACAAGACCTTGTCAATAGTCCCTCCCCAGCCTTCCTGTAGGCTCCCTTCAGATCCTGGAAGGCTACTCTAATGTCTCCTGGAAGCCTTCTCTTCTCCAGGTTGCAGAGCCCCAACTCTCTCAGCCTGTCCTCACAGCAGAGCTGCTGCAGCCCTCTCAGCATCTTGGTGGCCTCCTCTGGACCTACTCCAACACTTTCATGTCCTTCCTGTGCTGAGGGCTCCAGAACTGCACACAGTACTTCTAGAAAGAACTCCACTTAACTCCTGAAAGATGTGCTTCTGGACGTTGTTATGCTGGGACAAAGTCACAATCTGTTGTTGCAAATAATTCTGTTACCTACAAGCATTATGAGCACTTGTTGGGAGCAACTGACAAAATCAAGGAGTGACTTTGAAGCAGAGAGCTGACTCCTTGTGGCAAAGTCTTATAACCTCCTGAAGCTGTACTGCAGAACCTGAAAGAAGTTTGGTCTTTTTACTTCTGTAAATATTGGTCTCTTTTATTTTATTTTTTTTAAACTTAAAAACTGAGGAAAGTGAGAAATTATCAGACTGGTGGGATTTTTTTTTTTTAGGGGAAAAAACCAAACCAAAACAAAACATTAATACACCATGGATTTGTTTGTCCAGTGCTAAAAGAGGGAAATTCAGACTAGAATCACAGAAACATTCAGGCTGGAAAAGACCCTCAAGATCATAGAATGGTAAGGTTGGAAGGGACCTCAAGGATCATCCAGTTCCAACCCCCTGCCATAGGCAGGGACAGCTCCCACTAGTACAGCTCACTCAAGGCCTCCTCCAACCAGGCCTTGAAGATCACCAAGTCCAACCAATAACCCTACTCTACAAGGTGCACCCTAAACCATATCCCTAAGCTCCACAGCCAAAAGATTTTTCAACACATCCACACCAGACAGAAGGAAAAAATATGTTACAGTGAGGGTAGTGATACCCTGGACCAAACTGCCCACAGAGGTTGTAGAATTGACATCTCTGGAACCATTCCAGGTCAGGTCACTTGGGGCACTGAGCAGCTTTGTCTACTTGAGGATCACAGTCTCACAGTCTCACCAAGGTTGGAAGAGACCTCAAAGCTCATCAAGTCCAACCCATTCCCACAGCCCTCAAGAGCAGACCATGGCACCAAGTGCCACGTCCAAACCCACCTTGAACACCTCCAGGGACGCTGACTCCACCACCTCCCTGGGCAGCCCATTCCAGCAGCCAATGACTCTCTCAGGCAACAACTTTCTCCTCACCTCCAGCCTAAACTTCCCCAGGCACAGCTTCAGACTGTGTCCTCTTGTTCTGGTGCTGGTTTGCCTGAGAGAAGAAAGCAACCTCCTCCTGGCTACAACCACCCTTCAGGTAGCTGCAGACAGCAAGAAGGTCTCCCCTGAGCCTCCTCTTCTCCAGGCTAACCAATCCCAGCTCCCTCAGCCTCTCTCCATAGGCCTTGTGCTGGAGGCCTCTCCCCAGCCTCGTTGCCCTTCTCTGGACACGCTCAAGCACCTCAATGTCCTTCTTCAATTGAGGGGCCCAGAACTGGACACAGTGCTCAAGGTGTGGCCTAAGCAGTGCAGAGTCCAGGGGGAGAATGAGCTCCCTGCTCCTGCTGGCCATACTGTTGGTGATGCAGGTCAGGATGTCATTGGCCTTCTTGGCTACCTGGATGTGTCTGCTCAATGCAGGGATATTTGACTAAAAGACCTTGAAATGTCCCTTTCAACCTAAAGCCTTCTGTGATTTTCTGATTTCAGACTGAAACTGGATTTTTTTGGTTGGTTGGTTGGTTGATTTTGGTTTTTGTTTGGTTTTTGTTTTGTTTTGTTTTTTTTTTTTGGTAAGTTTTTTTCAATTGCTTTCTTGGGAAAGTGTTGAACTTTCACATAAGTCAAACAGAAGAGGCTTCTTCTTGGAGCTGCCCAACCCAAAACATCTTTAACATCTTCAGTGATGATCTGGACCAGGGCATCGAGTCAGTCAGTAGCAAATTTGCAGCTGACCCCAAGCTGGGGGTTGATGTTGCTGGGTTGGAGGGCAGAAGGGTTCTGCAGCAGGACCTCGACTGCCTGCACAGTTGGGCAGAGTCCAAGGGGATGGAGCTCAACAAATGCAAGTGCCAGGTGCTGCACTTTGGCCACAACAACCCCATGCAGAGCTACAGGCTGGGGTGGGAGTGGCTGGAGAGCAGCCAAACAGAAAGGGATCTGGGGGTGCTGATTGACACCCGCCTGAACATGAGCCAGCAGTGTGCCCAGGTGGCCAAGAAGGCCAATGGCATCCTGGCCTGCATCAGCAAGAGTGTGGCCAGCAGGAGCAGGGAGCTCATTCTCCCCCTGGACTCTGCACTGCTTAGGCCACACCTTGAGTCCTGTGTCCAGTTCTGGGCCCCTCAATTGAAGAAGGACATTGAGGTGCTTGAGCATGTCCAGAGAAGGGCAACGAGGCTGGGGAGAGGCCTCCAGCACAGCCCTATGGAGAGAGGCTGAGGGAGCTGGGATTGGTTAGCCTGGAGAAGAGGAGGCTCAGGGGAGACCTTCTTGCTGTCTACAGCTACCTGAAGGATGGCTGTAGCCAGGAGGAGGTTGCTTTCTTCTCTCAGGCAAGCAACACCAGAACAAGAGGACACAGTCTCAAGCTGTGCCAGGGGAAGTTTAGGCTGGAGGTGAGGAGAAAGTTGTTGCCTGAGAGAGTCATTGACTGCTGGAATGGGCTGCCCAGGGAGGTGGTGGAGTCAGCGTCCCTGGAGGTGTTCAAGGTGGGTTTGGACGTGGCACTTGGTGCCATGGTCTGGTCTTGAGGGCTGTGGTAACAGGTTGGACTTGATGAGCTTTGAGGCCTCTTCCAACCTTGCTGATACTGTGAGACTGTGATACTGCGATCTTAATTTTCTTTTTACAATACAAATGTCAACAAAATGGCATTTCAGATTGTCTTAAATCTATGAAAATTGTGCCCCAGGCTAATTCTACATGGTGTTACATCTCCTAAGCAGAAGCACAGCCTTTAATTCATGTAACAGATTTGTGTGCTTTAATATCTTGGCAGTTCCCAGATTGAAACCCTGCTGTTAACTCCTGCAGCTAACCATACAATAAAGCATCTTCTCACTCCTAGAGCCTGGAGAAGTGCTCTTAGCAACAGCTCTGTAAGGCAGTGCATTTTTCTTGGCAGACAGAGGTGTGTCAAAGTATGACTAAATCACACTGTGTTGCATGTTAATTCTGAAATAATTATGCATTCCCATATACTACTCTTAGCAGCATGAACCTCTGTTCCACTCTGCTATCACAGAGACAGCGAGAGAAGAAGTGTGGGACTGTCCACATCTGGGCAGGAGAACCAATGCCATTGTGCAAGCCATGGGCCAGAAGGAAGATTGAGATTTAGATAATCACAGAATGTCAGGGGCTGGAAGAGACCTCAAAAGCTCATCCAGTCTTACCCCTTGCCAGAGCAGGATCACCTAGACCAGATCAAACAGGAATGCATCCAGGCAGGTCTTGAATATCTCCAGAGAAGGAGACTCCATAATCTCTGGGCTCTGGTACCCTCACAGTGAAAAAGTTTTTCCTTCTCTTCATGGGGAACCTCCTCTGCTCCAGCTTGCACCCACTGCTGCTTATCCTATCATTGGACATCTCTGAGCAGAGCCTGGCTCCAGCCTCCTGACACTGCCCTTTGCATCTTCATAAACATGAATGAGGTCACCTCTCAGCCTCCTCCTCTCCAAGCTAAAGAGCCCCAGCTCCCTCAGCCTTTCCTCACAAGGGAGATGTTCTACTGCCTTCAGCATCTCTGTGGCTCTGTGCTGGACTCTCTCAAGCAGTTCCCTGAGGTTCTTCTTGAACTGAGTGGCCCAGAACTGAACACAACATTCCAGATGTGGCCTCAGCAGAGGCAGAGTACAGAGGAAGAACTTCTCTCAACCTATTGACCACAGCCCTTCTAATCCACCCCAGGATGCCATTTGCCTTCTTGACCATAGAGACACATTACTGGCTCATGGTCATCCTTCTGTCCACCAGGACCCCCAGGTCCTCATGTTTAAATGAAACTTCCTATGCCTCAACTTCCACCCATTGCCCCTTGTCCTGTCACTGGACATCGCCCAGCAGAGCCTGGCTACATTCTCCTGGCACTCAACCTTTACAAGCATGAATGAGGTCACCTCTCAGTCTCCTCTCCAAGCAGCACAGCCCCAGCTCCCTCAGTCTCTCCTCATAAAAGAGCTGTTTCATTCCCTTCATCATCTTTGTGGATCTGTGCTGGACTCTCTCAAGCAGTTTTATGTCCTTCTTGAACTGGGGGGCTCAGAACTGAACAATACTCCAAATGTGGCCTCACCAGGGCAGAGTAGAGGGGTCGAAGAACCTCTCTCAACCTACTAACCACAGCCTTTCTAATACACCCCAGAATGGCATTGGCCATCTTGGCCACCAGAGCACACTGCTGGCTCATGCTCAGCCTCCTATCCACTAGGACCCCCAGATCCTTTTCCCCTTCTCTGCCTTCCAACAGGTCAATCCCCAACCTATACTGACATCTGGGGCTGTTCTTTGCCACAGTGAGGAACAGTGGGAACTAACAATACCAGACACCACATACTTCCTTATGAAGGACTTAGATCTATTTTGTGCCCTGCCATGGCTGCCACTGCCTTCCTTCACTGTGCAGTGGACCCCTGGGAAAGTACATCCACTGAAAGGGGGTTCCAGGAACCAAGTATTCTGCCACTGTCACTTCCATTTTAAGTGTTCATGTTGCAGGATGTCCCCATTTCTTTGCAAAAAACCACTTTCCCTTCTGGCTTGCTGCATGTCCTTCCCACTGGATTAATAATTACAGAGCTGGTAAACAGAATTGCACTCAAGCAAGCATTTGCTCACAGACAGCCCAAATTGGAGGTTGGTCACTGGCACTGACACACACAGAATAGATGAGCAGCAAGCAATTAGAGTTGGTGGGGTTTTTTAAATAGCCTAAAGGACTCTATTAGGGGACCTCATAAGTTCAACATGGGCAAGCATAGAGTGCTGCTCCTGGGGAGGAATAACTCCCTGCACCAGCACAGGTTAGGGAGGGATGCAAGGCAGCTCCTCAGAGAACCCAGGAGTGGTGGTGGACACAAAATCCACCATGAGCCAGCAATGTGCTCTTGCTGCCACAAAGCCAGTAGTATCCTGGGGTGCATTAAGAAGGGTTTGGCGAGCAGGTCAAGGGAGGTTTTCCTCCCTCTCAACTGTTGCCATGGGTTTAAAGAGCTGACAGAGTGAAGCTCTCAAATGAATTGGAGGAAAAAACCCCAGAATTATATTTGGAGAGAGTGTTAACAGATAGAGATTACAAAGCAGATACAGAATCCATAAGCGAACCCCCTGAATTTTCCCCCAACCCAAAACTAAATCTATCATTCCCAGTGCTGCAATCCTCCCCCCCCCCCCATGCCTCTGCCATCCAAGAGGCCTAAGCACAGCCTCTGGAGGCCCCAAACCAGGCCTATCCTTACATGTTTGTCCTGATAACCCAGCTGCTGCCTGGCACAAGGCTGGAGGGGGAGGAAAGGAGCACAAGCTGGCCTTGCCCTGACTTTATGAAGAGATAGCAGAATGATGACATTGAAAAACAATCTTCCAGTCCCCAGAGGACTCTTTTTAACCTTATAGTTCCCAACCTGGGGCAACTGTGCCCATTTTGGGGCTCCTCACTTCAAGAGAGACTGAAGAGAGTCCAGCAGAGCCCACAAAGACATTGAGAGGACTGAGGCATCTTCATGACAGGCTCAGAGACCTGAGGCTGTTTAGCCTGGAAAAGAGCAGACAGGATGTGATGCATTGGGAGTTCCCTGCCCCCCACCCCACTTTGTAAAAATGACCCAGATTAGAACTCAGCCAGCTCGAAGTTAAGGACTGAAGCTCTATTTACAGCTCAGCACAATGTACAAGCAGAGATAGACACAACAGACAGGAATAGTTACAGACACATACAA
>VWZE01016516.1:18871-33471 GCA_013396675.1 Eubucco bourcierii | reverse complement strand
GCTCCCTCCCTGGAGGTGTTGAAGGCCAGATTGGAGGAGGCCTTGAGTGAGCTGTGCTAGTGGGAGGTGTCCCTGCCTATGGCAGGGGGTTGGAACTAGATGATCCTTGAGGTCCCTTCCAACCTTACCATGCTATGATTCTATGAGACAGGATCTTTTCAATGTTGATCAATATATACAAAGATGGGGGTCAGGAGGATGGGAATGGCCTCTTTTCAGTGGTGCCCAGCGACAGGACAAGGGGCAATGGGCACATACTAGAGCACAGTAAGTTCCACCTAAGAATGTGAAAAAAATTCCTTGCTGTGAGGATGCCAGAACACTGGATGAGGGTGCCCAGAGAGGTTGTGGAGTCCCCTTCCCTGGAGAGATTGTAAATCTGCTCTGTGTGATCCTGCTTTAGCAGGGGAGGTTGGATTAGATGACCTCCAGAGGTCCCTTCTGCCCCCCATAATTCTGTGTGATTCTGTGACTTATTTTTACCTACTTATTCTTTCCCCCTCGTTTTTAATTTCTCCCATCACCTGCACCATTTGTAACATTAAATGAGTTCTTTCCCTAGGCAACGTTCTTCAAAGGCATTATTTTATGAACAACATTATTTGTACTCCAGAATTTAGTAAAATAGGAGGATTTTTTGGAAAGAAAAAAACCAAAACCAAAACCAAAACCAAACCAACCAACCAACAATGTTCTTAATAGCAACTTTTCAAATGAAATGCAGATCTTTTCAAGTGAAAATTAATACCTGTGTGGGTAATGTGGAAAGGTTTGAATACACACACATCCATTTAATAAGATACTGACTGTCATGCTGTCAGCCAAACTGCCCTGCTGAAGATCCTCATTTTAATCTGGAGCAACAAACTCTTAAAATAAACATCCGAGGTGCTCTTGGTGCCACTCAAATCCCTGCACTGCCAGAAAACTACTAATTACCATCAAGTGCCTTTATGCTTAATTCACTGTGATTCTGACTGAAACAAAATGAGGTTAGAAGATGTTTTTTCCAACCCCTGAGAAGGAAGGATTCAGGACTAGATGGCTCAAGACCAAAGCATGTGACATTCCAGCTCAACAACAGATCACAGTATCACAGTCTCACAGTATCACCAGGGTTTGAAGAGACCTCAAAGCTCATCAAGTGCAACCCATTACCACAGCCCTCAAGACCAGACCATGGCACCAAGTGCCACGTCCAAACCTGCCTTGAACACCGCCAGGGACACTGACTCCACCACCTTCCTGGGCAGCCGATTCCAGCAGTCAATGACTCTCTCAGGCAACAACTTTCTCCTCACCTCCAGCCTAAACTTCCCCTGGCACAGCTTGAGACTGTGTCCTCTTGTTCTGGTGCTGCTTGCCTGAGAGAAGAAAGCTGTGCTCGAGGCCTCTCCCCAACCTCGTTGCCCTTCTCTGGACACACTCAAGCACCTCAATGTCCTTCTTCAATTGAGGGGCCCAGAACTGGACACAGGACTCAAGGAGTGCAGAGTCCAGGGGGAGAATGAGCTCCCTGCTCCTGCTGGCCACACTACAGATCACGTTGGGTGATTCTGTGCTCCACAACCTCCCTGGGTAACCTGTGCCAGTGTCTCCCCACCCTCACTGCAAACAACTTCCTCCTAACATCCAGTCTAAATCTCCCCTCTGCCACTTCAAACCCATTGCCCCTTGTCCTGGCATTGCAAGAGTCATCATCTGATTCTTATGTTGTGTCACATGCAGATGTGTTCATTAGGTTTACTCACAAATTCCTTTGTTTCTGAGCTGATCGCTGTAGGGATTAAGGGTGCATTTTTAATTCTTGCTCTAGGGTAACATCTCCAGAACTACAGGAGGTAAGCTGGCAGAAGAAGAGGAGGCACTGAAGTGACTGAGACCAGTTCCCTATCGCAATTTATCTCTATGGTTCTAGTCTGAGAAAAGAGGCTGGCAAACTGCTGTGTCTCTACAAGCAAGTTGCCTCCTGACAGGATTTCACACTCCTGTTCCATGAAGGAAGTTACTGTACATAGCTAAAACCAGTCAAATATCATCCCACTAGGAGAAAATCACATGCCATGAGAAGATGAGAGTCACAGTTCATCAACTGGCTGTTACTGTATCTGGACATGCTGGAGCAAGGGGGCCTATAGGAGAGCTAGAGAAGAACTTTCTACAAAGTCATGTGGTGATAGGATGAGAGGTAACAGCTTCAAACTGGAAGAAGCTCAATTTAGATTAGATGTTAGGAAGGAAATCATCCCTGTGATGAGGGTGGTGAGGCACCAGAACAGGTTGCCCAGAGAAGCTGTGGAGGCTCCAAGCCTAGAAGTGTTGAAAGCCACGTTGGATGGGGTCTTGAGCAACCTGGTCTAGTAGGAGGTGTCCCTGCCTATGGCAAGAAAGTTGAAACTAGATGATCTTTAAGGTCCCTTCCAACCCAAACCTTTCTGTGATTCTATGATTGGTGATATACACGGAAAGTCAGATGCTGCTGAGAAATCAAATCAACAGGAAGGCTGGGGAGGGACTACTGACAAGGTCTTGCAATGCCAGGACAAGGGGCAATGGGTATAAACTGGCAGAGGGGAGATTTAGACTGGATGTTAGGAGGAAGTTGTTTGCAGTGAGGGTGGTGAGACACTGGCACAGGTTGCCCAGGGAGGTTGTGGCTGCTCCCTCCCTGGAGGTGTTCAAGGCCAGGTTGGAGGAGGCCTTGAGTGAGCTGTACTAGTGGGAGGTGTCCCTGCCTATGGCAGGGGGTTGGAACTAGATGATCCTTGAGGTCCCTTCCAACCTTACCATTCTATGATTCTATGATTCTATTCTAAAATTCTAGGCAGAGTTTTGGATTGAGAAGAATGCATGTAACCATCTCAAATTAGGACAGCATTGGAATTACAAATTGTAAAACCTGTATTCCAGACAGCTAGGGCAAACCAAATCAGGACCTGGAAGCTGTTCTGTACCATTGGTTCTGGAAGTCTATCTGTGAGGTTGCTTAAACAGCAGCAGCACTTTGCACTCTACACCACTAGTCTTACAAGTCTATTTTCCTGTACTAGTTTCACTGCTATTTTCATATAATACAAGCAGGGCACCTCAAATAACATCCTTTTCTACATAAATAAGCTTGAATTTAATCTCTCATAGAAGCACAAATTTAGAGTAAGCCTTGAATTAACTGATATTCTGGGACAGTGCTATTTCAAGAAGTCCAACAGCGACGGTATTGCAAAACACATAGCTACACTGTGTGACAACCACATGCCTCTTTCTCTTCCTACATAGAGGCAGCTCTGGCTCTCACAGAATCAAGCCCCATGCATCATGAGCAGAACAAGAGATGTGATGGCACAACAGGATGCAATAAAACATCATTTGCTGAGCAGATGAAAGACAGAAAGACAGAAAGACAGAAAGACAGAAAGACAGAAAGACAGAAAGACAGAAAGACAGAAAGACAGAAAGACAGAAAGACAGAAAGACAGAAAGACAGAAAGACAGAAAGACAGAAAGACAGAAAGACAGAAAGACAGAAAGACAGAAAGACCCCACATCACTTGCTAAGCGAGCTTCTCTGAGCAGAGTGCTGGCTGCCACAGTTCCACCACTTGCACTACCATAGAGTCATCACAGTCTCACAGTATCACCAGGGTTGGAAGAGACCTCAAAGCTCATCAAGCCCAACCCATCACCACAGACCTCAAGACCAGACCATGGCACCAAGAGCCACGTCCAAACGCGCCTTGAACAACCTCCAGGGACGCTGACTCCACCACCTCCCTGGGCAGCCCATTCCAGTAGCAAATGATGTTCCTTAGCAACCTTATCATAGAATGGTAAGATTGGAAGGGACCTCAAGGATCATCTAGTTCCAACCCCCTGCCACAGGCAGGGACACCTCCCACTAGTACAGCTCACTCAAGGCCTCCTCCAACCTGGCCTTCAACACCTCCAGGGAGGGAGCAGCCACAGGGATAAAGAAACTCAGGGACAAAGAAACTCAGTTTCATTCTTTCCAGACCCGAGAAACTCAAAACCTTAAAAACCAATTATACATACAAAACCACCCTCAGGAGTAATACTCTTGGGGGATTTTTCTGGTCCACTAGAAGTTAACTGTCCTACCAAGAGAAAATTCACTTTTTCTTCTGGCCCCATTCCCACACACACTCCCTACAGCGATTTCCACCCACACTACAGCTCTTTTTAACTGTGTTTTAAAAGCTGAGAGAGAAATGTGCTGCTGCTGCTGCTGCTGCTGCTGCTAGTGCTCCTCCTCCTCCTCCTCAGGTGGGCGGGTTGGTAGCTGGTCAGTTTTCTGCAGCATTTCTCATCCCTAGATGCGTGGGAGGCCGGGAGAAGGAAGGGAAGGAAGCAGTCCTCTTAGGAAGGGAGGCATATCAAAGCAAGTGGGAGGCAAATAGCCCCTTCCCACCCGCACATGTGCAATTATATGCAAATGAAAAAAACGAACACAATAGATCTGCAAGCATCGCTCTCCAAGCTGTGGCCCTAAAAGGTATCCAAGAGCTTGGGTCTCAAAGCCAAACTCAGGGGTGACCTGATCTCTGGAAGAGAGCTTTTTTCACCCACGAGAAAGAACATGCCCGTGAGGAGGGAAGAGGGCGTTCCTGCCAGCTCTGGGTTGGTACGTGGGAGGAGGGTGGTTCGACGGGAGGAATGACAGATTGCTTGTGGCAGCAGGGAAGAAAGACGTAGGAGGGTGTTTGCCCAGGGTCCTGTCTAACCTAAGGGGGTGCTGCCAGGGTGGATGGAGCACCAGAGGCGAGTCTAGGGTGGCGTGGTGGGAGGGGAAGAATCCACTGGTGGATGGACCTCGCCTGCGGCCTCTCTCCGGGCCTCATCAGCACCGCAGCGTCTGCAGCGGCACCCAACCACCCCCACACTTTCCCTGCAGTGCCCTCTGAGGCCGATAGAAAATGGAAATTACCTCACTCGCACAGTTTCACCATGGATTTGCTTTCATCCTTTTCAAAACACTTCTAGTTCCCCACTGATAAGATGCAAATTAACTGGTAAGAAAGAAAGAAAGAAAGAAAGAAAAAAAAAGACCAAACCTGTTCTTTTTTTACCCTCTCACACACTTTTCACAGAAGAAATTCACTACTGTGTGCCGTTAGCTGTGCCCTCATCCCAAATCTATGATTCATGGAGGCACTGTCTGAAAAGTCTTTGACCAAAAGCCCTGGGGAAGACACTCTACTCCCATGAGATCACTCATATTCCAGGCAAAGGCAAAAACCTGCTTCTCTGTATTATAGACGTGTTCCCTCTGGTTCAGTCTTTCTTTCCCTGGGCTAGCTTATTACAGAGTGGAAAAAGATTCACTTTTCCACTTAAGTCTACTTCCACTCTCACTGACATCAGTAGAAGACTCTCCCCTGCACTTGGTGACCACACTGGTGCAAGGAAAATCTGAACCAGTGTCATCACTGAAGGCATTTTAGAGTGTAGTCACCTGAGCTTGGACAGAGGAAAACACAATCCGAGGACTGCTTGCCAGTAATGACCACTTAGCAGGGGATTATCCCCATTGTGCTCTTCAAGCCTTCCCTCCACCGCCTGCACAGATGGGCAGAGTCCAAGGGGATGGAGCTCAACAAATGCAAGTGCCAGGTGCTGCACTTTGGCCACAACAACCCCATACAGAGCTACAGGCTGGGGTGGCAGTGGCTGGAGAGCAGCCAAACAGAAAGGGATCTGGGGGTGCTGATTGACACCCGCCTGAACATGAGCCAGCAGTGTGCCCAGGTGGCCAAGAAGGCCAATGGCATCCTGGCCTGCATCAGCCAGAGTGTGGCCAGCAGGAGCAGGTAGCTTATTCTCCCCCTGCACTCTGCACTGCTTAGGCCACACCTTGAGGACTGTGTCCAGTGCTGGGCCCCTCAATTGAAGAAGGACATTGAGGTGCTTGAGTGTGTCCAGAGAAGGGCAACGAGGCTGGGGAGAGGCCTCCAGCACAGCCCTATGGAGAGAGGCTGAGGGAGCTGGGATTGGTTAGCCTGGAGAAGAGGAGGCTCAGGGGAGACCTTCTTGCTGTCTCCAGCTACCTGAAGGGTGCTTGTAGCCAGGAGGAGGTTGCTTTCTTCTCTCAGGCAAGCAGCAGCAGAACAAGAGGACACAGTCTCAAGCTGTGCCAGGGGAAGTTTAGGCTGGAGGTGAGGAGAAAGTTGTTGCCTGAGAGAGTCATTGACTGCTGGAATGGGCTGCCCAGGGATGTGGTGTAGTCAGCGTCCCTGGAGGTGTTCAAGGCGGGTTTGGACGTGGCACTTGGTGCCATGGTCTGGTCTTGAGGGCTGTGGGAATGGCCTGGACTTGATGAGCTTTGAGGTCTCTTCCAACCTCAGTGATACTGTGAGACTGTGATTTTTTCTTACCTTCATACACTGTAAAGATACAGCTGCTACCCACACAGAGAAATTGCTAGCTGTTAGGCCAGCAGATAAAAAGATTAAGTTTACAGCAAGCCTGGATGCAGCAGAACAGGACACAATAAAGTATTGTACCATTTGCCCAGAGAGGTTGTGGCTGCTCCCTCCCTGGAGGTGTTCAAGACCAGGTTGGAGGAAGCCTTGAGTGACCTGTTCTAGTGGGAGGTGTCCCTGCCTATGGCAGGGGGTTGGAACTAGATGATCCTTGAGGTCCCTTCCAACCTTACCATTCTATGATTCTATGATTTGTTATGTACTGTTAATGAACTATACCAAGAGCTCTCAAAGGCAAAGGGAAAGGTACAATTAATTCAGAGTATAGAAGTAGCTTACAGTACACAGCAGAGCTGCTCTTGGAATCCTTCTTGGGGATAAGAGCTCCCACATCCTGAAGCTATCTGTTTTCTTCTGGAAAAGAAACCAAAACTCCCCAGAAACAAAACCTGAAAACATCTGCTCAGCTCTGAAGTCCTCCTACAGTCTGCAATTTGTTTTCTCTTCCCAAACCTGCTGAAAAGCACTGCCAGTAAATTTTTCTAAGGGGACAAATTGCAACCTGCCTATCCTTCTGGCTATTGCAACTACATTCCCCAAGGTCCATGTATATCCAGTCTCCAGCAGCCCTCTTTTCTACTAGTAACATCATAACATAATCCATGAAATCCCTGGTTAAATGTCACCTCATTTCACTTATTCTCATATGATTTATTTTCATATTTAATGAAGTAAACAAAGGCAAGTGTAGAGTCTTGCAGCTGGGAAAGAACAGCCCCATGGACCAGTATAGCTTGAGGACTGACCTGTTAGAGACTAGCATAGGGGTCCTTGAGGACAGGAGGATGACCATGAGCCAGCAATGTGCCCTTGTGGCCAAGAAGGCCAATGGCATCCTGGGGAGGTTTAGAAGGGCTGTGGTTAGTAGGTTGAGAGAGGTTCTTCTATCCCTCAATTCTGCCCTGCTGAGGCCACATCTAGGATATTGTGTCCAGTTCTGGGCCACTCAGTTCAAGAAGGAGCTCAAGCAACTGCTTGGAAGAGTCCAGCACAGAGCCACAAAGATGATGGAGGAAGCAGAAAAACTCCCTTGTGAGGAAAGGCTGGGGGAGCTGGGGCTCTTTCTCTGGGACCAGAGGAGACTGAGAGGTGACCTCATTCAGGTTATAAAGATGTGAAGGGTGAGTGTCACAGAGCCACAGAAAATATCTAGTTGGAAGACACCTTGAAGATCATCCAGTCCAACCTTCAACCCACTGCAGAGTCACTACTAAATCATGTCATTTAGGAGGAAGCTCTTTACAATGAGGGTGGTGAGGCACTGGCACAGGTTGCCCAGGGAGGTTGTGGCTGCTCCCTCCCTGGAGGTGTTGAAGGCCAGGTTGGAGGAGGCCTTTGAGTGAGTTGTACTAGCGGGAGGTGTCCCTGCCTATGGCAGGGGGTTGGAACTAAATGATCCTTGAGGTCCCTTCCAACCTTACCATTCTATAATTCAATGATTCTATGTCCCTAATCCCAAGGTCCACACACTGCCTAAACAGCCCTAGGGACAGTGACTGTACCACTGCCATAGGCAGAACATTCCAATGTCTCAGAACCCTTTCAGTGAAGAAATTTTCCATAATATCCAGCCTGAACTTCTCCTGGCACAGGTTGTAACCACTTCCTCTATCCCTGTTGCTTGTCATCAAGAAGAACAGACTGCCCCCTCCATGCTCCAGTGTTACTTCAGGGTTGGGAGGACTGAGCCAGGCTCTGCTCAGTGACATCTGAGGGCAGGACAAAGGGGGCAGCAGGTGCAACTGGAGCAGAGGACATTCCACATGAATGAAATTTTTACTGTGAGAGTGAGAGAGCCCTGGAACAGGCTGCCCAGAGAGATTGTGGAGTATCCTCTTGAGATTTTCCAAACCCACCTGGGTACGTTCCTGTGTGACCTGCTCTAGGTGATCCTGCTCTGGCAGGGGGGTTGGACTCAATGATCTTTTGAGGTTACTTCCAACTGCTAACAAACTATGATTCTGTGACTCTATGATTTTCACTCTTTTTCCCCCCTATTTCTACTTATAGAAGCCTTCTATTCACTTTTTATAGAATCCTAGAATGGTAAGGTTGGAAGGGACCTCAAGGATCATCCAATTCCAACCCCCTGCCATAGAAAGGGACACCTCCCACTGGTACAGCTCACTCAAGGCCTCCTCCAACCTGGCCTTCAACACCTGCAGGGAGGGAGCAGCCACAACCTCCCTGGGCAACCTCTGTACATCACTGTGTAAAAATAAGCAGGCCTCACTGTTTTCTAAACCACACATACAGCTGGAAGACAACAAAGAAAGGCTCTACACCGTAATTTAAACTAAAGCTAGGAAGAGGGAAGCGATTAAAATCAGCTCAAGTGAAAGATGAATCAGACCACTGACTTCTATTTTGGACTCTAGAAACAGACATCTCTATGTAATCATGTCCTGATCACAGCCTTGCCCATGTGCACCATGTGCAGGTGGAATTTATTAAGAGCTTTGCAAAGGTTTCAAACAGCCTCCACCTGCTCTTCCCCAAGGTTAGCTTCCACAAGATGATTTCTTCATTTCCACCACCACACTAGTAGGAAGACTACCCAACTAAAAGGTTCAGGTCATATTTGTATGAAATATGACTTTTAGATGTAGGATATGAAATAGAGAAATGCTGCCTGCTTATTAAACTCCACTTGATTGGGTTATGCCTGGATGAGAGATACAATCACCAAATCATAGAATGGTAAGGTTGGAAGGGACCTCAAGGATCATCCAATTCCAACCCCCTGCCATAGAAAGGGACACCTCCCACTGGTACAGCTCACTCAAGGCCTCCTCCAACCTGGCCTTGAACACCTCCAGGGAGGGAGCAGCCACAACCTCCCTGGGCAACCTGTGCCAGTGTCTCACCACCCTCACTGCAAACAACTTCCTCCTAACATCCAGTTTCAATCTCCCCTCTGCCAGTTCAAACCCATTGCCCCTTGTCCTGTCGTTGCAAGACCTTGTCAATAGTCCCTCCCCAGCCTTCCTGTAGGTCCCCTTCAGATCCTGGAAGGCTACTCTAAGGTCTCCTGGAAGCCTTCTCTTCTCCAGGCTGCAGAGCCCCAACTCTCTCAGCCTGTCCTCACAGCACAGCTGCTGCAGCCCTCTCAGCATCTTTGTGGCCTCCTCTGGACCTGCTCCAACACTTCCATGTCCTTCCTGTGCTGAGGGCTCCAGAACTGCACACAGGACTCCAGGTGGGGTTTGAGGAGAGCAGGGCAGAGGGGCAGAATCCCCTCCCTTGCCCTGCTGCCCACACTGCTCTTGCTGCAGCCCAGCACATAGTTGCTGTCTGGGCTGCATTCACACTGCAGGCTCAAGTTGAGCTTTTCATCTCCCCAGACCCTCAGGTCCTTTCCCTCAGGGCTGCTCTCAGTCATTCACCACCCAGCCTGGATTTTTGCCTACCCAGATGCAGTTACCCTAAGTGTGATAATTTGGTGTCATTTAGACAGGGTTAGATGTAATTGCACTCTACTTGCTGTGAAATAGTATATAAAGAGGACATTAATAGGCTGCACCTTTGATGAAGATGTAATCTGTAAGTAAAAGTTCCAATTGTCTGATGATTTCTGAAATTAATTACTTTGCAGTACAGAGTCTCCCAATGCCTGCAAAAGCACCTCATGGCCTGCTGTTTTGTTCATGGTGTACAAGACTGAAAACTGAGACTGCATAATGCAGAAAGATTCTGTCCCTCCCCCCCCCCTCCACCTCTTTAATGGGATTAAGATTTTTACAACCAAACTTAACATACTCTGAGAGTTACTGCAACACAAATGCCAATACAGATGACAGATACAGCAGGGACTGAATCATTTCCAGCAGGGACTGAATCATTTCTTGAAATGAAGAGCAAGGTTGCCCTCTGGGGACTTCTCTAGAAGTGCTTCGGAGGGCTGGGCTTTCTTTTATAGTTTTTTGCTCCAGCAAAAGAATTTCTCTAAAAGGGTTACAGATTTTTTTTTTTTTTTTTTTAAATGCTAATCAAGGCAGCCAATGCTAAGAACTTGCTACTTTGAGAGGTGACGAAGCTACATTTCTGCCTGGTGCACTGTATTCTCATTTACTCAGTGGTTCATCACACTTTTCAGTATCAGTCTCATGTGGGTATGCGTCAGCCTAGAAAAATCAGGTCTGGCATAGCTACTGAAATAAAAGTTCATTTAGTATTATAGACTTCTATTATGATGCCCATAAATTCTCACATGCCTTTATCTTACCCATTTTTCTAAAAAAGGCAGTTTTCCTGGTTGTAATTTCTGAATCTATTTACACTGAACACACTCTGTTCAAGCTCACAGTTCTGCCCGTAGCTACTGCCAGGGCAGTAACCATATAAGTTGAAGAGAAGAGAAGAGAAGGCTTCAAAAAAAACTTTATAGTAGCCTTCCAGTATCTGAAGGCTGGGGATGGACTATTGCAAGGTCTTGTAGTGACAGGACGAGGGGCAATGGGTTTGAAGTGGCAGAGGGGAGATTTAGACTGGATGTTAGGAGGAAGTTGTTTGCAGTGAGGGTGGGGAGACACTGGCACAGGTTGCCCAGGGAGGTTGTGGCTGCTCCCTCCCTGGAGGTGTTCAAGGCCAGGTTGGAGGAGGCCTTGAGTGAGCTGTGCTAGTGGGAGGTGTCCCTGCCTATGGCAGAGGGTTGGATCTAGATGATCCTTGAGGTCCCTTCCAACCTTACCATTCTATGATTCTTTATCTACCTTCTAGGATAACCAGGTTTTGGTGGGATGTTACCTTAGAGCAGTTGCTTGATTTCAGTTTGCTGACTGAGATGGAGAAAACAGCCTCAGGTTGCAAGAGGAGATGTTTACGTTGGATATTGGCAGAAAAGTCTTCACTGAAAGGGTTCTCCAGCAGTGAAACAGTGTCCCCAAGGAGGTGGTTGAATCCCCATCCGTGGAGATGTTTAAAAGGCACAGCTGTGGTGCTGAGTGACCTGGTTTTGCATCAGACTTGTTAGGAGTTAGATAATGGTCGAACTCAATGATCTTAAGAGGTCTTTTCCAACCAAAACCATGATCAGTACTCTCGATCAGTACTCTAGATGTGAGGCTGCATCTGAACTACTGTGTCCAATTCTGGGCTCCCCAGTTCAAGAGGGACATAGAACTGCTTGAGAGAGTCCAGCACAGAGCCACAAATGTGATTAAAGGAATGGAGCATGTCTTACAAGGAGAGACTGAGGGAACTGTGGCTCTTTAGCTTGGAGGAGACTGGGAGGTGACCTCAGCAACGTTTATAAATATGTGCAGGCTGAGTGCAGGAGGCTGGAGCCAGTCTCTGCTAGGTGATGCCCAATGACAGGACAAGGGGCAATGGGTGGAAGCTGAAGCCTACAAAGTTTCATTTAAACATGAGGAGGAATGTTTTCCTTGTGAGTGTGACAGAGCACTGGAACAGGCTGCCCAGGGAGGTTGTGGAGTCTCCCACTCTGGATATATTCAAAACCCACCTGGACACATTCATGTGTGATCTGTGCTCCTGCTCTGGCAGGAGGGTTGGACTGGATGAGCTTTCGAGGTCCCTTCCAGCTCCTGACATTCTGTGGCTCTGTGAGCAGACAAGAGGGCAGCACAGGTGTGGCTTCAGGTGTAAAGGATGAGGGGTAAAAACAGGAGGTGAGAAATTAAGAAAGTTGTTTTGCTATTGAAAACAGCACGTTGTCAAAGTGCAGTGTCTGTCCACGATGTTCAGCTCAGAAGGTAATCTGGCAACGTGGCTCTCTGTGGATGCCCTTGGGACATCAGGCACCTGAGTTTATGTTATCATTACACTCAGCATCCTTTGCTTCACCCACGAAGGAACAGCCTCACCTCACACCACCCTGGACACCCACCACTGGAATTTGTATCGTTGCTACACACGGCACCATTTGCTTCACCCACGAAGGAAGAGCCTCAATTCCACATACCCCTCGGGCCTAATGCGGGATGCAGAGCAGAGTCGCTTCACCCCAAATCTGTTAGGGTAAGGGGAAACTCTTGATAGAACTACCGAGAGAGGGGCCTGCAGCCCTGCTCACATACTCCGTGCAGTCTGCCGGATAATCTGCTGTTGTTAGTCGCTAACTTGTCCCGAAAAGAGCTATTCGGAGCGAACCAGAAGAGTGTCCCCACAGGCAGTCGCTAGAGCACTCCGCAACTAAGCCCACAGAGCAACGTAGCGTAGCGCGACCCAGCCCGGCCCGCCTCCCGCCCCGCAGCGCATGCGTCCTACCGCTCCCGCGGTGCTCCTGCCCGTCCCGGTGACGGCGATCGACCGCGCCGGCTGGTGCCATGGCGGCTCGGGTTCTGAGGCCGCTGCCCAGGTAACCGGAAGACTGCGGCGGCGGCTGCGGCTGCGGCTGCGGCTGCGACTGCCCTGAGGAGCGGCAAAGCTTCTTCTGCACTCGGCGTTGGCGCTGAGGGGCTTGCAATGGCGCCGGGGCGGGTCGCGAGTGGCGCCGGGCCAGCAGAGCCCGCAGCCCTGTGGCAGGCAGCGGTAGTCCGGGCAGGCCGCTGAGGCTGCGAGTGGTAACCCCCTGAACAGGTGGAAAACATAATTTAGTCGTAGATTAGCCAGGTCGGGATTCATTAACCCCTTCTAAACCGAGCACGCACTACAAAAGGAGCGCAGGATGGTGGCATGTAACATGTTAATGGTGCCTGTTTGGAGGAGCCGAAGAAGTTGCTTGTTGACAGAAGCCATGTGTCTGAACTGCAGCGAGCTGCCATGCTCACTCGGCTTCCTTCTTCAGAGTACCGTGGTAATTAATAGGTAACAGCCTCATTGCCTAAACTGACGTGTTCCCAAAAATGCCTCAGCGTGGCTTATCTCCTGTCAGCGACAGAAGCCTGAGCCTGGTTCGAGATGGTCCATAAACCCTATGTGATCCTACGCACACACACACAAGGACACCTTGCAGTGGAGGCTTTGGGAATGCACAAGTGTTTTTACAAGACCATTTAAAAACAAAACAAAACAAAACAAAAAATGTTAAAATAATGAAAAAAAAAAAAATCTCTTCAAGGCACATGCTGCCGAGTGTCAAACGTGTCCCCCAAATTCTTTAACTATGTCCAGGTTCTCCTTCTAACTTGAAAACATTAGTAGATGGCATTGGTTATCTCCTGTCTGGTAAGCAAAGAAGTTCCCAGCTGTTTAGATACCAAAATTGTACTCGCATTTACTTGATTTTTAGAAAGGGGAATGTAAACCAAATGGTTTTCAGGAGTTTTTCTGACACAGCTTTGCTTAACTCACCAATCTGGGGATTGTGTGGCTGGTTTGGGGGTTTCAGATGTCTTTTTAATATTTCTTTTTCAGGCTGAGGCCATTCAACAGACTGCAAGTAATACTACAACATTTGGTAAGTACTGTGTCTTGTTTGAGCTGGAAGCCTTTAGGACTCTCCAGCTCTTCTGATAGACCACATGTGCCTGCTCACGGCAGTTCTGAATGCCATTAATTTATTCCTCAGGCACGATGTTGCCCAGATCTTTGAGCACTTTGTTACAACCTCCTGTTATATTGTAAATGAAAGCCTAATTACTTTGGCCGTACCTACTTTTCGGTGGTATCTTCTTGCATACCATTCAACAGCGAGTTTGAAATCAATTGTGAAAATGCTTCAGCAGGTTGTGTTGTACTGCTAAAGTCACTTAACTGACACAGCAATGAGTACAGCAGATCCTGCTGAAAGTTCTGCTAAGGCAAATGGCAAACAAAGCAGAGGTGATTGGTGGGAACCAGCAATGGCTGCACCAAGGGCAGATCTTGCCTGACAAATTTAGTGGCTTTCTATGATGAAGTCACAGTGACAGTGGACAAGGGAAGGGCAACTGATGGCATCTACCTGGACCTGAGTAAGGCATTTGACTCTGTCCCACATGGCATCCTGGGCACCAAACTGGAAAAACATGGACTGGATGGGTGGAGCACTGCTGGGTAAGGAATTGGCTGGATGGTGGCACCCAGAGAGTGGTGATCAAGGGCACAATGTCCACCTGGAGACCAGTGCCAAGTGGTGTCCCTCAGGGGTCAGTGCTGGCACCAGTGCTGTTTGACATCTTTGTCAGTGCCATGGACAGAGGAATCAGTGCAGCCTCAGCA
>VWZE01016489.1:30379-77944 GCA_013396675.1 Eubucco bourcierii | reverse complement strand
GTGGGGGGGTGGGGAACTCCCAAACCTTCACACAGGTTGTGTTTGAATAACTGCTGATGAGTTTTGTCTTTCAATGCCAAGCTACTTAATCCAATCAGTCCTGGTCTCTTCCAACTGATCACGGTCTCTGCTTTCCACCCAAACTCCAAACAGTTCCTTCCCAGCCACTTGGGCTCAGGTTACTTTTTCCAGGCCAGAAATCAGCATTTCTATTGTTTGTTTAACCATAATCTCTCCTCCCCAGGGCTACAGTAGCCCATGTTTCCAATCTTGGCTATAGGTCTTATTTTCCTGACAAAACCTGGACACTATCTTGAAGCAAGGAATATGGCGCAGATGCCTCTTATCTTACAGAAAGTCTGTGTGTAACATTTCTGTGCTTTTCCCAAGATAGAGCTGCCAGCAAACTTCTGCCACATGCAGTGGACAAACTTCTGTCTGCACCCGTTATTTTCCCCTCACCAATTAGTTCCATGACCAATCTGAAGGTCAGTAGGGAGCAAAAGAAAGTAAAAAAGAGAAGTAAAAAAAAGAAAGTAAAAGAGAAGAAAGTAAATACAGACTAACAAGTGTAAAACAGACTGCAAAGATTTAGTAATTTTCAGCCAGTTACAAGAACACTACAACAGAAGGGACGAAAACACCAAAGCCTAAACTGTATCCCTGAAATATTTTAATCAGTTCCTCTCAATTCCAGCAGGTCTGTGGTAGAATTGTACTAAAGGTAGCTGTGCAAAGGACAGATTATTGCATGAAAGTATTTGGGACTGGGATCCTCACAGACTCTTCACAGCACACAGAGGATGACAAGAGCATCATTGCTGTGTGTGACTCTGTATCTGTTACTGCTCCAAGAAAAGTCATTACTTTCACTTCCAAAGCCTAACTAGCAGAACAGTTGAACGTAAAAAATCTCCAATGTCCCTCTTGCACATTACCAGGAATGCTTTTGGGGGTTTCATTTGAGTATCTTCTCTTTGCGAGGCTCCCCAGAAACTGACAGGCCATTCTGGTTTGTATTCAAATAATTCAGTGTTGGCAGCCCATAGGTGCCCAGTTACACAGTAAACTAGATTAAAGCATCTGCTCAAATTAGGAGATACATCACCTGCAACTGCAAGCCAGGATTGCAAACACAACAGAAACCCCAAGACATGACATGCCCAAGAGCTGCAGCCAGCCTCACGATGGGAACGGCCATGGCCAGTACTTGCTTACCTTTCACTCTGTACAGAAAGCAAGCACTGATCAAGCCAAAAATCAGCAGCTACACACAAAAACCCCATAGAGTGCTACAGACAACACTTTCAGGATCTCAGTTTGAGCCTTGGTGTCCAGCTTTACCACCAGTAAATAGTGCCAGCGGGTTACGAACATACCAGGCCTGCCCAAGGTTTCATGCAGGCCAATACCACATGCCCAACATGGCCAGGCACAAAAGCCTGAGTTTAGAGTGAGTGTATTAACTATCAAGAACATATTTTTATTTTGGGATGTGACCTGTTGCTTTGAAGCCCACGTGGGTACCAGAAATTAAGAACACCAGTGTGCAGGTTGTCCTACAACTTAACTGCCATTTTCCTGAAGGATCTTTGCGCATCCTGAACCCAACATCTTCTACTTCAATCTGATTTCTTCCACTTTACCTTACTTGAAGAGACTGGGAACAAGTCCAATCTCTCTTCAATTCTATGGAAATTGTATTTTACTAGTCTTCAGTTTCTGATATCTCAGTCACCTTTTCCAGGCAGAGGAGCTCTGATTCCATTCAATCACTGTTCTTGTTCTACACCTTTAGCATCAATGCTGAAAAAACTGATCTAGAGAAAAAGACAAATGCTCTGGAAGGAACTGCATGTGACTGCAGATGATGTTTTGAGCTCATATATCCAGGTTGGCTAATGGCTTTTTCCTCCGAGGTGAGGCACATGAGCTTTTTCTGCCTCTGTGCTAAAGAAGCCCAGCAAACCCTAACATAACCCTCTACACATTGGCAGCCCACAAGTACTCAGGCAATGTTTACGCAGTAGCAGAAAGAAAAGCAGGAACAGCTCCTAGAGATGCTTCCTTACAGCTCAGAAATTTCATTAAATAATTACGCTGAACCTTATTCAGAGCTCATTAGGACCACAGCAAGTTTTCTTGTAGGTTATTTTATTTTAACAACTGATTAGTTATTCTTTCCTGAAAGATCACCTTAGATTTTTTAACATGCCTGGCCTCAGGCTCTCCATAGAGTGGGTTCATCTCCTGACTCCGAAAACTTCATGCACCGACAGAGAAATGAAAAAAATAATCGCGTGTCAGAGTTTATCCTTGATTTTTAAGTCTTTGTGGCAGATTAGTGTAGTGCACTGTCCCCTCCCCATGCTGTCCTATCTATTGCACAACTGTACGTCAAGGCATTAATCCTGCCGTCTGCAGCTGTCAGAGCTACTGCACACGAGGAAACCAAGACATCTAATGGTTTGAGAGCACCGAGTGAACAGAAAGTTCAACCATATCTTCTGGTGATGAACAGCCATATATTAGGTGCAACCATATTCATTTCATTTACCTCATAGCCCTCTTAGTCAACATATACAAGATAATTTTGGATTTAGACATGGCAAAGAGCTCAACAACTCATCCTGTACAATGTCTGTAGACTGACTATTTACACAATCTAAGCTGGATCGTGGTCACATTTTGATCAGTCAGTGGCTTTACAAACTGCTGCACACAGAGGATTGCAACATTAACATAAAATAGGAAGGAGAATGAGAATTGCCAGAAACCTTCTTAAATTGCTTGTAACAGGCATGTAATTTGACTTCCAGTCCCCCACTCACCATTTTACTTTCCCTGCATGCAGTCCGGCAATACTCAACACACTGACAGGGCAAACAATGCAGAACACTGCTGAAGCCTTATTGTCCATTGCTCCCCTTTCGTTTTTTTAGCACATCTAAAAGATTTTGAAAGCATTTTAAGTATGAAGTCAGACAATCACTTGGTGAAGTACAATGCATGGAATCCACAATACTCTGCTCTGAGATAGGGTGGAAAGATAACTTGATCCCAATCACAACTACCTATTGCAAGACAGCTTTTGCTGCACTCAGGTACCCCACTCCTGCTCAATAAAAGTAGAGTCCTCCCAGCTCAAAAGGCTGGCAAAGTTATGTTCAAACCAGAAACAAGCTGACTTTTTTCTCCACAGCACTGTGAAGTCAACTACCATAAACGTTTCACCATGAGATCAGGATGACAGATGCCAAGCAGAATCCCCTAGAAGTACAGACAAAAATGATCCAGTGTCGGCATGACGACTGTATGATTATAATGGCCTTTTAACCTTGAAAAAGTCTTACTGATCCTAACATTCGAACATGACACAGCCATGGTTGATGATGATACAGTTCAATGAACCTAAACCTAATATACTCATTCTGAGGATGCTTATGTGCCTCAAGTCTCCATTTTCATGGGTGCACAGACTGCTTCCTGAGTGGAACTGGTCCAAACACTGGTTTATTGCCTCTTCCAGCCTCCAATGTTTCTGGTGGCTGCTGCTTTTGTGCTGTCTCAACAGCTCTTCTGCTTCAGTGAGCAACTCAGACCTCCCAAAAGCATGAATAGAATCTCTGGCTCTGCCATGTTCTGCAACACACAACACTCCCATGGCATCTTCCCCCTTGGAAAGCCCTACAGCCAACGCCCCCCCCCACAGCTCCTATTCTGTCTGGCTCCAGGGGATACACAGGTACTGTCCCACAGCTTTACCAAGCTGCTCAACAGGCTACTGCGGTCATTACCTCACCAAACACATTCTACAGCATTCTTCGTCTCCTGCCAAAGCTGGCCTTGCCTGCTATGCCAGGTCTTTGTCTTTCCCACAGTGGTTCTCACACAAGACAATTTCCTTTTTTTTTCCCAAACAAGTCTCCAATTAGAATAAAGTCACTCTGCTGCAATATACTCATTTGGGTCACTTAAAGGAAGATGAAATCTTAAAAAAAAAAACAAACAAAAAAAACCCCACCAAACAAAAAGACAAAAAAACCCAAAACCCACAAAGCCCTAGTCCCCTTGAAGAGAGATAAAAGATTAACTTTCTTCGTCCATTCCCTTTTCCCTTTTTCTTTATTTGAAACCTGAAGACCAGGATCAGTTGCCCATCCTGAAATGACCTTCTATCGATAGAATCTATTTTAAAGTAGACAACATTTTTTTAAAACTACAGGGCTATGTTACTTTGTACTTCATGCTCTCTACACCCCTGCCAGGAGCACATGCAGACAACAAGCCTCATGCACTACTGCACAGCATTATATCATGCTTGCATTAGCATCAATGGGTGCTCCCACCACAGCCCCATCTACATCCTGCAGTGATGAGATCAGTGGCTGTCAGAAGAGAGCTGTTACAAGAACATCCATGTCATTAAAAGAAAAAACAGGGTGTGGGAAAATACCAAACCACAGTACCTGTTTCTCTGACACTCCCTGCTGTCAGTTTTCAGAGGTGCCAGGTATTTGGTATTGCCCTTGATCTTACCAGACCTGGGAAGAGAGCACCAAATCAAAAGCCCTGAGAATTACCTGTCCTCTCATCTCTCTCAACTTCAATATCCCCAAATTTACAGGGTAACATGGTCTGGCACTGTTTCTGTAAATACAGTGTTCCTTGAAAAAAAACCTACACATCCTTCTGAAGGGGTAGTCTTGCAATACTAAGGTTCACCATGCCCAAAATACTCCTACCAAGAAAATTCACATTCCCGACAAATTACTGTATCAGTTTTCAGAAGAAAGAGACTTTCACTGTAAAAGAATGGCCAGCAGAAGATCTTTCCATATTTCACAGAAGATGTTGCCAAGAAGAGTATTTCTCTGCAGTGAAGACTGCTGACATGAGCACTGTGTCTGCTCATTTCCTAATATGGACCGAAGGGGTTTAGATTCACACATCATGAGCCTACAGACTCAGTGCTGGTGCCTCACTTGGTTTAATTTTTTGCCCTGTCAACAGGATATTAATTTTTACCTAATGGACTGAGAGTTGCCAAGAGCTATGAGACATTTTTCACATTTTTCTGCCTTTATTCATCTTTCCTTTCTTGATGAGGGAGGACTAGTACTGCCTTTGGTAAGGTGTCACAATGAAGACATGAAGGAATGTCAGCCTCCCAGTGGATTCTAAACCCAGAGTGCAACGCACAATCTGGATTTCTCCAATAAAGCGGGACTGATCCTGTACCAGGAATGCTTGCCAGTACCAAGAAGGCTGTTCCACTTAGCAGTCTGCAGGCTCAGATATTGGCACTCAAAAAAAATAACACAGAGAAGGAACCTGTACACCCACCTGTGTGAGGAACATACGGCACCCACCAAGTCCTGAGGAACCTTCAACTCCGTGCCCCTTAGGGTGGACATGTGCTCCTTTGGGTAGGAGTGAGAGAGAGATGGAAAGCTGCAGGATGTAATGTGAAAACAACCAACATATTCCAGGAAAGACAGAAAGATGAGGTGTCTTCCTCTGCCAGTGCTCACACATGCTCCAACACCCTAGGCCAAGAAGTTTCACAAAGAGCAAGATTCAGTACAAGTTCTCAAGACACAAAACCTATTTGTACATATTCTGAAATATTCATTTTCTCCTAGTTGATGAATTTTTGTTTCAACTGAGGACCAGGTAAAATCAGAGTCATCTGTTGAAGCCAAAGGCTAATGCTGATAAAACTAGGGAGGGGGGAGGGGAAAAAAAAAAAAAAAAAAAATTCCCGCTATTCCAACTGCACTGAACCAGCTCACATCCATAAGAGAGGTCAAAGGTGTGCAAAATGTTGCTAGCAAGAGCTGCACTGGAGACATTCACTCCTAGCCAGGATTTCTGCACAGCTCTTTCTGAAACCAAAAGTCAAGCAGGACTACAGCCTTCTATGAATGTTGCATAATAAATAAAGCACTTAAGTATTGTGATGTTTGGCTCCAAATCCCAGCCTCACTTAGCCTTTAAAGACTGTGCCATAATTATTTATGGTATTTATATTACAGAGGATAGAAGAGGCATATTATAAGATTTCATTTAAAGATTACTTTTAGAAGAAGTCAGTCTGGTTCTGTAATATTTTCCATAAACAGAAAAAGGTGGCAGCCGCAGCTGGGATACAGCAAACAGATCAATAGATGCATATGGACATATAGGTCAAATAAGAATTAGGCTGAGAAAAAAACAAGTTAGCTGTGAAACATTCTGCTTTCCACATACAGTGCTAGCCATTTGTGGTTTAATCTTAGAGATTCTCTATCTCATTTGAGCCTGCAACACTCAGAAGCTTCCAAGAAGCAAGTTTTTACTGTAACTGCTCTGTTTCTTTATACTGGCTAATGTTTTCATCCCAGTATCACTGTTCCAGTCACTTATTGCACTAGGAAAAATCTTAAGGAGTAACTGGAAAAAACCTTCTGTGTCCTGTGGAGCAGAATAACAACATTGGAAAATAGAGAATTGACCTAGAAAAAAGAAGAGTTATTCTGCTGCCCTCTAATGAGCACATCTGACATCTGAAAAAGAGCACTCTCAAAGAGGTACGTTCCGTTCTGCCATAGGCATGTCCTCTCTCAGCAATGCAGTCACAGCTGGAGCAAAGCAATGCCTCCTATACAGTGAAGACATGCAGAAGAAACATCGAGATGAACTTGAGATCTACTTTGTACTTTTTTTAACTTCGAGTGTATGGTTGTGTCCTGTTCTGTTCCCTTTCCTTCCCTGAATAGAGGAAGAAAGATGTTCCTAAATGTGAACTTCAGGACACAAGTAGGAGCGTCAGCTCACCTCTGCAGCTTCTAGGGGGGGACCCTTCTTCCTCTAAGAGTTACATCCAAAGTACATCCACCTTCTGCATGCTTTTCTTGGGTCCATCTAGATGCTATTCATACACTGGATCTCTTTATTGAAGTTAGTAAAGGAAATACTGTAACATCATGACATGGAGTTAGACTACATGCTTCAGTGCCACAGAGTGCCATGATGTTGCCACAGGTATGCAGATACAAAAGAAACATGGAAGAATGACTGAAATACCTGTAAGTGTTAACAGAAACAGGTCAGCACTCTGTTTTGGTGGAAAAAATGAAACGGTTACACTAACTCCCTATAAACACTATCTAACATTTGTATGCTATTTCCATAAACAAAACCCACTCTAGTATAAGCACTAAAGCAACAAGTGTACTTGCAGCTGCAAAAAAGCACACATTAGTCAACCCTAGGGTCATAAATCACTGGCATAAATCAAATGCAATAGCCAGAAACCTCAGAGACAAAGATGAAAGTGTCATTTCAGGAAGCAACTAAAATTGCTATTTCTGTCAGCAGAATTCCTGCAGCCTGGAATCCCCTTCCCTTACCTCTCTGTCAACAAGCACATCAGATTATTTCAACTCAAAACACAATGCAAAATAACCGCTGCAGGTATAGACACAGCCTGTACCCATCACAGTTGGGAATGTCCTACCTGTGCTACACAAGCCCATTTCCAATGCCATAAGAACACATTCCATGACCTAAATTTACAAGTAATCTTTATTTTGAAAGAAAGTAAAAACAAAATTTAAAAGCCATGTAGCTAGGAAATGCAACAGAAGCAAATCAGAGCACACACATGCACAGCCACATCAGGCACGAACATCCACAATACCTGAAGGAACCAAAAGCCTTTAAGCAGCCCTGTTGATTTTCTGTGTGTCCTCCATATAGTTGAGTACACAGCACCAATGGGACAGGAAATAAGTTTGTGCACGTCACTTTACCTCAGATATCCTGCCAGGGACACTCTTAAACACTATGTTTCATTGAAGTTGATTATCACTGAACACAATTTCAAGAGAATCTTCAAGCTGACAGTCACTCCTTTCTACAACTTCTTCCTGGATAGTCTATTCTCCTCCTGCAGGATCCATTTCCTGTGGGTAGCTTCATAGTGTACCTGCAACACTGCTAATTCAATCTAAACCTCTCCAAAATTTCAAATAATCCAGAAATTTTCAGTATCCATTCCATTTTAATTTTTGCATAGTCTTTTTTCCTATATTTGGCTCTGATAACGTCCATTGAGATTTACAACATTAAGAACTCAATTTAAAAAAAAATAAAAAATTTTTAAAACTCACTTCCTTTCTACAAACCACTTGACTACAAAGCTAAACTCAAATTATGTGTCGTTACCAGGTAAGCATAAGCACCACTAACACCACTTCTGAAGCACAGAGGTGGGCAAACAGATCCTGAGATGGTGCACACCCAAGCGTAAAGAAAACCTTTGTCCATAAAATGTTCACACTTTGTGAATACCTTTGTACCTCAAGGATCCTCTAAGCAGAATGGTTCTCAGCACAGTAGCCAGCACTACATAGAATTTCTTAAGTGTGCACTGCAATCATAGGTGTCTTGATGAGAGGAGACAGGTTGGGGAGAGTATGTTTTCCCCTAATTATAACCTAGGGGTCATCAGTACTGTAACTGAAGGATTACAGATTATTTGTCCCCTGTGTAACTAAGAAAAACCCTGAGAAACATTCCTCTGGCAAGCTAAAACTGCTACTATTCCAATAAAGGGTAATTTACACAGAATAATACTTTAGATCCCACTTAGTCTGAATTACAGACATCAGCTCTTGAGAGATCTGCCAGTAAATGCACAGTAAGAAATTCAGGTAAGACCACACTAGCAGGACAGAGATTTCTCTCTCATTATAACAGAACTCTCATTTACTTAAATGACAATCTTATCATAGAGGTCCTTGGAAAAAATACCCAAGCAAAATAACCATCCTCATATGATGGAGTTTTCACAGAAGAAAGAGGAAGCTAACTTAACTTCTGCACCCCAAAAGCATGTAAAGGTAAGTCAAAAAGGGCAACCCACAAGAAGGAGACCGCTCATCTCATCCACCTTTTACTAGCCTCTACCAATTTTCTAAATAGAGCATCTATTAAATATTAAACTCTTAGGATGCCTATTTAAGAAATACATTTGACAGCTTGACACAGCTCTGTACTTGTGCTGCTGACAAGGGAAGGGCTCTGACTTCCAGAGCTGTCAATCTGTCCTCTCCACAAGCACCTCTTCGTCCCTCTTGGGATTCAGCTTCTCAATTCACACAGTGTTAAACTGCTTCTCTCACATAACACGAGAGGTTTTTGTTACTGAGACTTGTGCTGGGCGGTAATTTTGCCACCAGTGCAGAACTGTGCCTTTGTGGCATTTATAATTTTATAACTCGATTATGCCAAAGCTGTAGCATTAGAACAGCAAAGGCACGGATTTCAGCTCATAACCCTCTTTTATAACACTGCAGCTTCAGTAGTTATCTAAGCAGGGCTGATCTATTTTTGTGTAAATAAGGATGTCTGATCATTTTAAATGGATTTAGCAGGAGAATTCCAGGCTAGATTAGTATCCTTTAAAAGTTTTTTGGAATCATGATCACACCGAGCAAATTGCCACACCCCATTATGCCCGAGTAGGAAGGCAAGAAGGTACACTGGCCCCAAATTCAGCAAGCCATCTATTGGCACATGGGACTGACACATCTGAACTAAAAAGTGTATGTTTGAGCACTCGACCTTTGCAAAAGCACAGGGTAGCACTTCAGAAGTCTTAGCAAAGGAGTCTCACTGACCCCTACCCTCTTGAGCCATTGTCAGCTCAAATGCAGCCTACACAGCAGCACGTAAAGGTTGCTCCAGGGCAGACATGTACCTTCCACCATTGCTGCTAGTGAACGTTATGCAGCCAGCATAGCCAGGGAATCTACCATTATAAAAAAACTACAGGGATCTGACACGTCATTCCAACTCCTAAGGCTCATTTCAGGCTCTTCCCACTACCAAAAGTCTCCTCTCCCTGGAGCAGACTGCGAACATCTTGGCAGTCTGGAAAACATTACTGTGTTTGTGTAGGGCTCAGCACCCATGATCGCTAGCTAATTGGAGGATTTTAAAAAAAACAAAACAAAACAACCACATTAATTATCAGAACAAGCCTCAGCCACAGCTAGAGGGAGGGGAATTAAAAAAAAAAAAATTAAAAAAAAAATCACTTTCATAAAGATTAATTCAACTGATTCCCATGATTTGGTAGAAGACACTTACAACAACAAAGACCATTTCTATTTCCGTTTCTATTTCCAGAAGGGATGTCACAGCATTTGAAGTAGTGCACCTTCCAGATGCCTGTTTAGCTCTTTTCATTTAATTGCACTTACTCAAATTCAAGTGGAGTTTCATGCAGCTATTCTCACAGTCAGCACCAGGCTGCATAGACAGTAAATTGTTAAGCTAATTTAAGCAGTGTGATTTCTTTACTTTTAAAAAAATTAGTATATTTAAGACACCAGTGGCTTTAGCTTGCAGTAGTATTCCCAGTTTTCACTGAAACTACCCGCAGCAGGTTATCATCTTCCATCTCAAGCAGTTTCCACAGCTGTTCACCTCTGCTGGGGAATTTGGTCAGCCTGACTCTTAGAGCAAAGTTCTGACGATTGTGGCCCTCCACCACAATTCCTTGGACCAAAGCAACCGAAGAGTCCTTTGGCTTCAAGTCAAGCTTTTACAACCCAGAGTTGCAAAACCATCCTGCAGACTAAGGTCATGGGGATAGGGATAGAGGTAAAGAGTATCGCTTCGCCTGTTTAATCTTTGTCCAGCATTTCCCTTTTCCTGGGATTTTTTTCTTTCTTGCAAACCCTTTTACTTGAGGTTTCAAGCACTTTCACACATAGCGTCAGAGAAAAATACTACCTTGCAGAGAGATGTTTGCAGTTTGGTCCGAGACCTGCACTTTCCTGTCCTGGGATACATCCTTAATCCATGGAGTTTACACAAGGGGTACAGACACTTTGCAGAAGGTACCTGAGCAAGGAGGAGACAGCCATGCAAAGGAGAGGTGTGTAGCCCACACTTGTCCTGGGAGACAAGGGAGACAGGGTTGAAGGTGGTTACTCTTTGACTATTCATATCTGGTCAATGGTTGAAGATACAGTAAAGAACAGAACACAAAAGAGAAATAAGGAACTGCCAAAACAGTTGCTGGCTTTCCTGAGCCCTTCTTCCCACATCCCACAAGCCTGTGCAGGTAAGGGAAGTTGGTCTCTACCCAAAGCTGGATGTCCTACTGGCACGTGTTTTTCTCAGTTTGTTGCAGCAAGAGGCAAGGGATACTGCAAAGCTACTCCTCCTGCCTTGAGGCCACAGAAAGCAGCCACAACTGCCACCCGCAGCACTGTCAGCAGATGACTGGGACACAACTTCCAAGTGATCAAGGTTGAGCTTTATCCAAGCTGCAGCAGCTGAAAGCTTCTCTAAGAGCTTGGGTGTCTCATTTTAAAGCCACATTGATATCAAGTCCCCACTTACGAAAGCAAGAAATAGCCTGGGGCAGTGTTCACATGCCAAGTAGAGATTTTCAAAGATGCTGAAATCATTTCAGGGCAACACTATCATGGGCATCACCAATAGGCTACCTCTGACACCAACTTAAGGGAGAGCATTTCTATACTTCCAAAATACACAGACCAAAGCCTGGGCAACTAATACCAAAGACAGATGGAGAAGGAAATTCTGTAATTTTGGACTAGCACAGCATTTTACACACATATTGGAGATGCTTCTCACAGACCATTCACTGTCATCTTCATTTTGCAGAGCAAACCATTTTCAGCCTTTTACATCTGAAGAGTGCTAACAGTAGGTAGCCGCTTGAGAAAGGTGCTCTGCACAAAACAAACACAAGATAGGCCTGACAGCTGCCAGAGCAGAATTAAATGCTGAAGAAAAGCAACAGCAGCAGGTTTCCACACCAGAGATGTGGCACATAACCAACACACAGAGAGGACTTAAAAATACCCCAGGCTTGCATTAAGAAAAAGGAGCAAAAGTTTAAAACTGATATTCAGACAAGATGTATACATTAAAGCAAGTGGGATGAGGTTTTTTTGTTTGTTTGTTTTTAAAACTGGTAAGCACTGCAACATGCCAGAAAAGAGAAACAAAAAAAATAAAAATCAAACCAAACAGGAAACCTCCAGCTTCATGAGGCCAGACACCACACAACACCCAGGCAGGTAAAGCAAAAGGGGACCAGAGCGAGTGCAGAGGAGGGCAACAAATCTGGAGAAGGTCCTGGAAAATAAATATTACAAAGAGTGACTGAGGGAGCTGAGGCTGTTTAGTCTGAAGAGGAGGCTGAAGAGAGACGTCATTGCTGTCTACAGCTACCTGAAAGGACATTGTGGAGAGGCTGCTGCTGGTCTCTTCTCACAGGTAAATAGTGATAGAAGAAAAGGGAATGGCCTCAAGCTGTGACTGAGTGGGTTTAGAGTGGACATCAGGAAACATTTTTTCCCAGCAAGAGTGGTCAGGCATTGGAATGGGCTACCCAGGGAGGTGGTTGAGCCACCAACCCTGGATTTGTTTAAAAGTTGTTCGGACATGGTACTTGAGGATACAGTTTAAGGGCGAACTTTCCAGAGTAGGGATAACAGTTGGACTTGGTGATCCTGGGGGTCTTTTTCAACCAGAATGTTTCTGTGATTCTGTCACTACACAATGTGGCAAGCAGCATGTTGTACAGGAGGTGAAGGAAAGGCCCAAAATGTATGCAACAGGAAGGCTGCTGACATCTCCAGTCTGTTCTCACCAATTCACAGTGCCAAAACCCTGCCTGAAGGTGCACAGTGCTAGGATTAGACACAGCAAGAGGCCAGGCTCTCACCGTGCTCTGCAGAATAACACAGCAAATATCTTCCCAGCAGAAGCAACTTCCTCCTACTGACAGCACAACTCTAGGATTTGAACAGAAGCAATTCATAGAGAAATGTGATCAGGGGCGAGAAGAATAACTGTAATATTTAATGGTCAAAACCAAGCTGAAATCTAATAGATAGAATAAATCATAGAACACAAATATTTGCATCCCATTAGAGTTCCTGAAGAATCATGGTTGCAATTCTGCAAGTGACACAACAGTGGATCCACTGCAGTGGTACCCATGAGTCTAGACACTACAGGAATTGTCTGGATGTTGGATGCTGGAAGAGGAAAGGTCTTAGATGGATTCTGGCACACCACACATTTTAAAAAAAAAACAAACCAGAAAGTAAACCATGTCACATGAAGGTGGTGCATGGTCCCACAGCAGGACTATGATGCCAAGCAAGCATAGCTTTTCTGCTTCTCACCTGAGGCTACAAGCAGAAGAGAACTGGCCAAGTGGCTGCAGAGCCCAAGAGAAAGGCAGCAGACAGGTGACAGCAAATCTGGAACACCAGAGCAGAATCTGAGGTGCGTAACAGAAAGGAATAGTCACTGATGGCAGAGGGAAGTTTAGTAACAAAAGGAACTCACAAAGTATCTATCTGTGAGAGGAGAACAACAAGGCTATATATAGCCTGCCCAGTTCAGCCATTACAAGCTGTTCAGGTTCCTGCTTGGCCTGATTTTATTTTCTCCTATCTCCACATCTCTTTAGGAGGTAAAGGAACTTCCTTCATTGTCAGATGCTCAGTACTTTCACTGTTCTGCTTCTCTCTGTGCCACTGACAGAGAAACCCATGCTGCAAGACATGATGACATCCTGGTCATCAGAGGATGAAAGCTCTTAAGACACAAAGGCAAAGTCAGAGATACTACAGTATGCAAGCCTGAAACCCCCTTATAGCTTTGCATCACGTTGTGCTGATCCAGGCTTCACCAGCTGAAAACCGCAGAACTGACCCTGTCCAGGTTAATATCCCACATGACTATGCTTCTCATAGAGTGGTTTGGGTTGGAAAAGGCCTTCAGAGATCATCTAGTCCATGCCTCCTTTCTTCTTTTGCTAGACCACATTGCTCAAATCACTTCTAGTTTCTCTGGGCTGTTTCAGTCTAACCACCCTCACTGTCAAAAAAAAAAAAAAAAAAAGATAAAAAAGTCTCCTTCATGGAAAAATGTCTCCTTCATGGAAAAATGTCTCCTTGTGGCCTCCTTAACCTTTTTAATCCATGTTTCACATTTTCCTGGTCCACCAGTGGCACAGGAGGAGAAGCTAGAGCAATCTGCAAGAAAAGCTACTCTTGCTACAACCTTAGAAATCAAGGTGGTAAGTTAAGGTTTTGCATGCCATTCTGAAGTGGCAGCACTCACTGCCATTGCACTTTCGCTTTCTCAACAACGCATCTTGTCACAGTTCTCTTCTGCAGAAGCTGAAAACAAAGCAGGAAACTGCCAATCCATATCATTCTACAACTGGTTCATCATCCACATTCCCAGAAAGCTGATTTGCCAGAGGATGAAGGAAGAGTACCTTGCTTTAAGGACCAAACACTAAGGAAGGAAAGCAAGTTTAAAAAAAAAAAAAAAAAAAAAGGCAGCAACCCCTCCATACAACAGGCCATTATTTGTGACTTAAGAAACACTTAATTCCCACACTACAGAGGCTGAACCAGCTGAGATTTATTCACTCACCTAAGTAAGAAGAGGTCCTTGCATGGATTAGATAATGGTAAAGTATTTGATTTACATTACATCAGTGACTAAGTAAACTACACCTATAGGAAGCAATCAGTCAGTAAGCAACTCATGGACAACCTCAGCATTCATAATGTTGCTGCTCACTTTTGTTACCTCCAAGCATGTGGAAATTGCCTGGAATTTGGTGTTAAGATGAGGTAATTGAAGATAAAGAGCTGAGAAGGAGAAAGTAGCTGCAGTAGGCATCCATCACAGTGCAACACGGCTCACAGATCCCCATATTAAAATTCTTTCCATTTTAGACCACTGGCTTTCTACCATCACACATCCAAGATTCACCTAATAGAAATTCCATTTTGGTGATATTTTTGATTGCAGTTTGACCCTTTTGTTCTCATGCCACAACAGCTTAAGCTGATACCTCACACTGATCACAGTGAGCATGCTGAATCAACCTTCTAAGGGCAGCAATGAGGCCATTACCCTAAAAGTAACAGATACTTTGACAGGGCACCCTGCCTCCACCACATGCTCCAGGAATCCTCAGAAACACAAGGTACTCCATTTCTGTGAACCAACACCACTAGTTTATCCTCCCAAAATATACTCTTTCCATGTCCTTTCAGTCCTAGCACACACCTGTGCAGGCACACAGCATGTGTGCTAACAAGTGGAACCTCCAGCCAATGTCACCACCTCTTTCTTCTTCCTTACTTTTCCAACAATGAGCCATCTCTCAACCTCACAGCTTCACACCTGACAGCTTCAGAATTATCAGAGAGCACTCCAGCTCACATAGCTTCGGTTCTCAGGCTATGTCAAAAGTTGGGTCCCCCAGTTCAAGCACAAAGACAAAATGTTAATGCCCAAGCAGAGAGAAGTACAGATGTAGAAGAGCAAATGTTTGACTCAGAAACTTCTTATGTAGGTACCTTCAAACAAGCTACAATGCCACAGAAGCAGAGCCATCAGATGCAGTGCTGCTGGCTTTCTGGGAACTATACCTCCGAAAGCAGAAGGATGCACGGTCTACAGAAGAGAGGTAACCCAGTAGAATGTTTCCTGCTAGGTATAAGCCATGTAAGTGTTCCTTTGCTTCACTCATGCCCTGCAAGCCTCTTTAAGGCTATACTGAAGCCTTTCTGTCTGTCCCTGAAGTGTTACAACATAAAGTCAGATTGTAACACAAAACACAGAGATAGCAGCAATACTAGATATGTGAAGCACTCTTAGGTAATGTGAGGCACACATGCATGTGCACACACAGGGAGGACAAATATTTCAGCTTTCTCAACTGCCACACAGCATTCTCGACAGAAAAAAAACCCAAAACCTTCTTCAGCTGTCAAACGTAGAGGAATACAAGCCTACCTACAGTCTGCCAACCTGGCCTTGTCAGAGCTTGAAAAGCAGGTGGGAGAGAAACACTTTTTTGTCTTGCTATTAAATCTTAAAATAACAATGTGTAGGAGAATTCTACCCTACTGCCCTGTGCACTGAGCTAAAAGGGGATGGGACAAAGCATGGCGGGATATCTGCCATTGTATGCACAGCCTAGTTACAGTTCACTGAATTAACACAAAAAAAGTGAATTGATTTCCATAATGAAAAAGCCTCCACAGGGCCCCAGAACGATACAAGAAGAAAGGGTACAGCAGTTTGGGAAGATTTAAAAAAAAAAAAAAAAAAAAAAAAAAAAAAATCACTCTGCTTCCTTGCATTGTGGTTCTGAGCCCCTACATGAGCAGTTATTTTTAGCTGATCATCTTAGCACAAAGCACTGGGGTCAGCAACACGCTCTACAGGAAGCCAGCACACAGCCTCAAGAGAGGGTTATACGTAGCCAGGCACTACAAATCTGCATCATCAGCGCTGCACAGGGACCAGCAGCACCAGTCTATTTATAAACCAGACGTGTACAGCTGTAGCCTGCAATGAAATGCTAGGACTGCAGGCTGCCAGCCTTCGACAATGCAATCTCTTAGCTAAGTAAATAGATGGCTGAGTTCATACGCACACACACATGTCCTTTCCCCAAGAGAGTTGTGAACAATGAGCTTAGTGTTTTGAAAACAATACATTTTGCAAAGGTTTCTCTGCAGAAGGCAAGCATCTCCAGCAAATAAACGTTCGCATAACCTCCCTGTTCTCTCACTCTGCAACCAAGCGTAGCCAGCAGGCTATGGCTGCTATAGCTCACCACTGCCTGGATAACCGCTAACCCCTGTGTGGTTACTCTATTTGTTTGTAGCCCTGGATGTGAAAACAAAGTCACCGTAGCAGTATTAATCTGCATGGAGAGAAGACATTGGTTTGCAAACAAGGTACTTCAGAGTCACACACATTTTATGCACCAGGACAGACTGCTGTGCCATCAGCTTCCCTTTAGAAAGGTGAAACCCTGCTAGAGGGAGCATTTCTCTGTTGTGGGACTAGAAAAAAACAAATGCCTCCGTCAGGCTGCTGTGGGTAGAGCCGTGCTGACACACAAGCAACTTAGCTGACAAAACACTGGGATGTGAACAGCAGATGCTCATGAGGTAAAAGCAGCCACAAAGCCTGGAGACCAAGTCTCAGACTGAGCTTTGCTGTTCCCTGAGCCCTTGGTCACATGAGGACATTCCATACACGGGAGGACATCCCACAGGTAGGAGGTCCATTTGCACTGCATGACTCAGCAGCCACTGGGTAGCCTGAAGCCAGTTCCCCAGTGAGGGAACACCAAGCACATCTATGCGTTATCTCCTCCTCCTCCGGTACTAAACAGAAACCACTTTTAAAAGCCCCCGTAGGAACACGGGAAGTTGTGTATGAGTTCAACCCTCCTGAGCTTGCACTGGCATCCACTGCCAATATAGTACCCAGTGTCTCTGCTCACAACCTGATGTGGCACTTATTCAAAATACAACAAACCTGTTCTGGAGGAAACAATGCTTCTGGAGTCCAAGTCGAGCTTCTTTACTAGTGTATCAGGGTCAATCTTCAGCCCAGAAAAGATATCGGAAGATGAGAAGTCCCAGTCCTTATTCAAATTAAACATTAAGTAGGAGTCAGTATAAACACTGCCAGGCAACGTTCATTACTCAAACACCCAAGCCCTGCACCATCCAGACAGAACTATGGTGCATGCTCCAGTAGTAGCATGCAGACGCCTCTCCTGGGCAGGGATAAGTATGCCACCCCACCAGGTTGGTCCTCCCTGGCTCTTCTTACACACAGAAGGAAGCTTCGTGAAGTCACATTTTTGATTGTTCCGTTTCTATGACATTTCTACCTTATCCCACCCAAGTGAATTCAGGTATTACTCCCAGGAGAACTGTGAATGGCATCCTTAAGAAAAGCCAGATTACAGGTATGTAACAATACAGACAAGCAACAAATGAGCAGATTAGGGGTCTAAATCCTGAATCAATGAACATTAAGCAGACTCAGTGACTACCAGTAACTTATCAAATCTTCAACTTCTAGTTCCTTTAAGCACATTAATACCTCTGCAGCTCCTAAGCTTTGCAGTAGCTTCCATGGTTGGCTTAGAAGAATTTATTATTTCACCCAGCAGTATCTCCTAGCACAGACACATTATAGTGGTATAAAACCAGCTGTAGATAGCACAGCCTTTTCCCTCCTCCTCACAAGCAAATCATTCCTAAAAACTATTTAATGCTGTTTCTATGCCATTCCTGCAAGGGAGCCAGCCAAGGCAGCCAGCTTTAACCGGAACTGCATATTAATAATATAGTTGGTGAAACCACATATGGTCTAAATCTACTACATGACTGTGCACAAACTGACAGCTCATCATGGTGCACTACTGCAAAATGAGGCAGAGTGTCTCTTACCCCTCTGCTCCCCAAGATTTGCTGGTACTGCATCCCAGTCATCCCAACAAGACACAGGGCAGGCACCCTGTCCCCCAGGAGCAGGACTGACATGCATCTATCACTGCTACCACCCCTGGCAGGCTCTCCTCTCTGCATGTTAAAGGTCTGGGATGCTATAGTAGCTGCCATAGCTGTAGTGACTGCCACAGGGCGGCTGCCAGTGCTGAAACTAGCTGTCAGTTCCACCATCGTTGTGTCTGATGGTGTGAAGCAGCAACAGCTACCACTAGAGCAGCACGTTGAGATTCCCAGAGTGCACAGGAAGGACCTTGTGCTGGAGTCCTAAAGCTCCAGGTTCCTTTGTTCCATCTCCCTGGATGCTATGACGTGCTGTGCCCTTGCTAGACTGCTCACATTTGCGATAAGCAGCTGCTCAGGGAGAGCGCACAGCAGTTCCGAGGCCGCAAGGGCACACAGAGGGCAGAGAGCTACTTTTCCAGGCAAGAAAGAGGGACGAGCCCGCAGGAAACTGTTGTACTTCATCTCCTGCCCTGTTGAGAGACCCTGCCAGCTACAGCCAGTGTTCCTGACAAACTGAGGGGCCACTCCCGGCACTGCGAGGGACACCTTCTGGAGTCCAACAAGCTCCAGAGGCCTCACGGGGGTGGGATAGCACAGGGATCGAGAGCCGACCCTTCCCGCCGCCAGCGCTGGCAGAGGCCATCGTCCGTAACAGCAGCAGCCGGACCGCCCCTCACAGGCTACCCCCGCCCTTCCCTCTTCCTCTCCCGCCCTTCTCTTCCATTCCGTGACCGCCACGGCCGCGCGCGGAAGGCAAAGCCCCGCCTGCCCCACGTGATATCGCCCCGCGCGCGCCGCGGTACGCTGTTTTCCTCGCCGCCTCACTACCTTTCCGGCCGGCGCTTTCCTGCCGCCCGCGCACGGGCCGAGGCCAGGCTCGGGCGGCGGCGGGTCCCGGGCAGGCCAGGGCCGAGGGGCGGCGCGATGGAGCCGCGGGCGCTTGGCTTTCCCCACCATGGTGGGCGGCGTGGCGCGGTACGCTGCAGCGGGACGGGCTCGGCCGGAAGAAGGCGGGCGGGCTGGCCTGCGCCGCGCCTCTCCCGCCCCGGATCCGCCCCCTAGCACTGCCGTACCGTGCGTGCTGCCACCGCCCAGTGTTGGGATGGATGCGGCAGCAAAGCGCAGCAGCTTCGGCAGGACTGGAATCCCGGGAAGCTCCCCTCTAGCGATAGGCTGATCTCAGGAAGCGGCTCTGCGGCAGCCCCAGCCAACCTGCTCATCGGCTGTTAATTCTAAAGCGTAATGATGGAATCTTAAACACCAGCAGTGGTCAATCGCCTTCAGGCTGGCAGTAGGCCAGGCAGCCTGGCGAAGGTGGCTCCTGGAAACAGCCAGGGAGTGTTCATTCTGTATTACCGGATTAAACCCAGAGACTCCGTGACACGGTTAAAGAGACAGGTGGTGACCGTCCTCGTGGGTACCATGGAAATGGGGAGATGCAGAGAGAGGTCCCTGGGAAGGTGATGCAGCTTGGAAAGATGCCAAGTCAAATGTAGGCAACAGCTCACAACCACAACCAAGTGACATATATAAGTACCAGAAGGTTGAAAATAAAATTACCTCTGAGGCTGAAGATGCCACAGCTGCCATGAATCCCTGCTCCCATCGCACCACTTACTCGGCTGGACTATGGCAATGGCTGGGACACATCAAGGATGCAATGACTTCAGGGAGCAAGTGCACAGCTGTATGGACGCTCTGCTACTCACCCCAGGCACTCAAAAGTTCTGCAAAAACCACAACCGTCCCACAATCAGCAGAGAGGAAAAAATTCATTCTAGTAAATATAGAAAGAGGAATTAATAAAAATAAATATGGCTAACATAAAATAGAAGAAGCAATGATTAACATCTTAAAATGCTTACAGTCAAATTGGAACGCATACATGCTACAGTTAACCATGTACACATCTCCAAAGGTTGCCCACCCCCTTCACCTGCAGAAGGCTTAAACAGCAGCAAGGAGAAATAAAATGTAGAACAAAAAAATGGAAGTTGTTCCCAGGCCAAGAAAACCTTGAGCAGGTGAAATTGAAGGAGCATGGGGTTTGCCAACTCTGTATGGAGAGAGGCTGGACACCAGCATTGTAATGCTACCTGATCCACCCAGGCTTGTTTCTCCTTGGACATCCTGTTCCATGTGTGGTTGAGAAATCACAGATCCAGCACAAGAGTAGCTACTCATTGGTTAATACATGTTGTAAGCAGCCAGGACTACTGGGCTAAGCAGCGATGTGTAGATATATGCTAAGGGTCCCCTGGGAATTGTTAGAGAGAGTGCTTTGCTGTGGATGTCCATTCAAGGCCAAAGCTGCAAGAGAGATTGAGGAACAGATTGGGAGGAACTGGAAATACACCAGTGGGCTTCCGTTTTGGGCTGCAAGGACACACAGCATATCTGCTGCAGCTGCTCTCCCACTCCCTTCCCCTGACCTTTTGTCAGTGGGAGCAGAGTGACTTGACAAACCCAATGAAAAGAGCAGACAAATAAGGGCTTTATGCAATGCAAAAGGAAAAAATTACAACAGCTCATCTCACTCAAGCACACTTCCTTCCCACAGATCTGCAACTGGCAATTCTGGCATTAAGTACCACAGCTTCATCCGTCCCAGCCCACCAGCTCCAGGGCTGGGGGCTGCTCTACAGCATACAGCTGCTCCATCCCTGCCATATCCCATACCAATCAGTTAATGGGTGGTCTGACACTCCCATGCTGCTACAAGCATTGCCATGATGCTTTCTTGCTGCACCCAGTGCCTGTCTGTGACGAAACCGGGTCTGGTTTCATCTCTCGCTCTGTTGCCTTCTTTAATAAAAACTCTATCTCATGGAGGCACTCATCAAGGCTTAGAAATTTGCTGCTTGCACTGCAGTTCTTGTTGCTTGCTGCAAAAATAAACCCAGCTCCATAACTGAAAGACAGCAGCAAGTGAACTGCAATCGGTATCTTAAAATGCATGGTGGTCACTCAGCATTAGCTTGCTGGAAGAGGAGCCTACAAAGCAATTACAAAAACTTCACATTAGTTATCTTGTAACAAAATCTATAGTCCTGTATGTTTTTTCAACAGCTTTTTGTTTTTTCACTTTAGTGCCCTGAAGAGGTTGAAAGATAGTTTCCAGGAGACAGTTCTCTGCTCAGGGAAATAACTGTTGTGGGTGTGTTAGGAGGAGTTACTGCAGCCTGTGCAACAGAATTTGAAGGCTGCTTAAGAAAAACCCACACAGCCCACATCGAGAATGGTGCTGGCAGCCTCTGTCATGTGAGGAGGCCCCACTACAACAGCAGCAAGCCCTGACACGAAAATTTGAAAATTTGAAAGAGTCCAATCCAAAGTCTAAGGAAAGCCGTCTTCCCATATTCTGCACACCCAGGAGTCCCCGTTAGCTCCCAAAGGAGACAGTTTCCCCCACTACCAGGTTTGTTTGCCCACAGCAGGACTGGACTGGCTGCCAACAGTGATGTGAAAGGTTAAAAGTGGGGCAAAAAGAGTGAGTTTCAGGTAAGGTCTCTTTCCTGGCTGCAGTGAGAGGGCCATAGAACACCCGCCCACTCCCTTCCCACCTCCACTGTAGCCCAGGGTAGAACTCTGCAGGGTGAGATGTTTTTTGGCAGGGCTATGGCTAATGTGAGTGGGACTGGTTAGGTTTGGCGGGTGTGGGGTGTGAAATGCACCCTATCACAGCCTTTGCTCTGACTTCCTCCTTTCTGCCACAGACAACTGAAATAGGAAGGAAGGACTGGGGTACCTTGCAAAGCTCCTGATGCCTTACTGCCTTTCCCAGTCAAGCTTGAACATTTTGAAACCATCTTCATCTCAGCCCAAACAGTGGACAAAGAAGGGGGCTTGATGTGAGGTTGGTACAACATTTCCATTTGCTTTTCTTCTGTTCCTCCTTTCTGAGTGAAGGGTAGCTGTGTGACAAGATGGGTTTGTAGCTCCAGTGTTTACAGTGTGTTTGGTTTATAATTCCTGATCTGGATTCTGGCTACTTAAGTCCTTAGACAGGCTTCAGGGAGCTTGGTCAGCATGGTAGCCCTTCTGCGTGTGGCATGGCATGGTAGTCAGTCTGTGTGGTCTTTGCAAAGGCAGCTTGCCTGGTCTGTAATGTTTTTGCTTTTGGAAGCAGAATGAAGGGGCAACTGCAGGTGGTTATTGGGAGGAGGGTGTCATACCCCACACAAGCCCTTCCTTACTGACCCACAAGGCCTGGAAAGCAGAGCAGAGAATGTACAGCATGCTCCCATTGCACTCTCACATATGATGCTGGCAAGTGGCACTGGCTGCGTGTCTGTGGGCATCACTGGGCAAGTGCCAGGGCTAGCGGCTATGCCAGCTCCATACCCTACCCAGGACCCTCAGCTACCCTGTGGAATTCTGTAAAAATGTACACTGGTGCTTTAATGTGATGGCTTAAAGAGGAAGAGGGAACTGGCATGGTGGCATGGCAGGAGGACGGTGGGGGTGACTGCTGGGCCATCCATGGCAAGGTGCCACTACCCACAGGTTCTCCCTGTGGGCCTGGGGGAGGAGGGTGAGACCCTGACTTATCTTCTCCATCTCTCTGTGTGCTGTGCACATCAAATACTCAGATGACACTATTACAAATTACTGGTGCAGCAGTTTAGGCTGCAGAGACTGAGGGCAAGCTAAACCAGGGGAGAGCAGCCCTTCTCCAAATGTCTGTGGCTCTCAGATGCAGACAAAATGTGGGACATGCCCCAGATGTAAGGGAAACCAGCCTGGGTTCTAGTTTTGGTGCTTTTTTTCAACACCACAGCCTCAGCTCCCATCTTCTCAGGCAGGTGAAAAGTGAACATGTGAACACTTACAGAGGTGGTGTGCCCTGCAGCCAGCATGGACACTATTACATGGCTTCTGCAAGCTGCGGATAGGCTTTAAATGGTCCACTCTGCTGTCATGGCTGTCATATCCTGCTTCACATGGTGGTATTGCACTTTTTCTGTTCTCATCCTGGTGCTATGTCAATGGCAAGTGATCATAGCATGCTAGAGAGCACAGTGCAGAGTGATTTGTTTTCTCAGAGAAAGTCATACTCAAGTCACTTCAGGGCTGATGAAAATAGGGGAGCCCGCCTTTGCTCACAGAAAGCACAAGGTCTGCCTGCTCTGGCGGGTGGACTGTCACTGCTCAGGCAACTCTGCAAACCCAGCAGCCATCACAGTGTCCCCACTGGCATCACCCCCACTAGTAATGAGACACTGAAATGGCTTATCTGCTCTTAAAAATCCCAGACTGTCCAGGGCATGACAGCTGGCATGGCAATCCCTTCCCACCCAACGGGGCTTTGATTCAGGGAGACCCAACAGCACAAACTCCCACTCTCTTAGCACAGGGAAAGAGTCCCGTGGGCACCCAGAGACCTTAGTATTCAGAACCAAGGGATGCCATGGGTTGGGAGTTTGATTAACACAGGAGAGTGCTTATCCCATACACTCATCCTCTGCAGGCACTGGAGGCTGCCATACGTATAAAATGTATACATAATTCCTATTAAAGGACATAGGAATGTATCTGTATTCTTTACTTATATATAAAAGTCACTTTTATATATTTAAAATATTTTTCTGTCATTTTTATATAAATTAAAAAAATATGAAACCTCTTACACGCAGACACTGAGTGTGATAATCTGCATGAAATGGGCCTTAGCCAGTGGGAAGCCCTGCGTATGGCTGGCTGCTCTGATGACAACTATTTGCATTAAATGACCAAGTGATGGAAGAAAATGCTACAAGCCATGTGACATCCACTCTCTTGTCCTTGCTGTACTCTGATCCATTTATTTATCACCTGTGCATGGAGTCTGGGGCTGTCCAGAGGGAAGGGGAAAGGAGCAGTGCTACTGGATGTGATACTTGTCATTTCTGTCACAGCCTGATAGTGCTGTGGCACCAGGGATGCTTGGGAGCTTGGAGGAAGAACTCAGGAGCACCAAGGCACAAGCACTGACATCGTGGCATGTCACCATTGCAGATAGATGGTGTAAACACCCCAGGAGTCCTCCAAAGATATGGGGCATGAGAGTGCATCCTGCTGTTTTGCAAGCAGATGGATGAAGGGGAGTTGTGGCTAACAGACTGTCAGATCCACCTCTGCTGTTAACACCTACCTTATTTATAGCAACAAGTTTGCTGCTAGCATCAATGCTTCCCCCTCAGGTGTATTTATAAATTCTTCCATGCTATGTGGCATTGTGCTCCATCCCACCAAACCCCCCAGCATGTCCTGTGCCCTGAGAGGCTGGCATGCCCCAGCTTTGCTTTCTGTCTACATGCAAGAGAGCATCCAGTCATTTCCCTGTGTACTTTCTCTGAAACCACTTTCACATTTTCTGGCACCCAGACCCTTCAAGAGCATCTTGCCATGCATGAGCCACATTAGTTACATAACATAAAGAAAGTGAGAGATGCTCTGTAGATAGAATAACCCAGCAGCTTCTGCAAAGGGCTCCTGATGAAGCAGAGTGTGTTTCATAGATAATAAGATTTGTGTTTCAAGATTTTGATGTAGTAAACAAAACAGTTTTATAGAGTCCCAGTCCTGAACTGCCCAAGACATGTGTTGAGATCAGAGCTCAAGGCCAAGGGGAACCCTGGTCCTGGGGTACAGCCTTCTCCCCTTGATACCACCATGCAACCTTGGCTAGGGAGCAAAGCTTGGTGGCAATGTCGTCCTATCCCTAGCCAAAGCACTTGGTCCCAGTGCCTTGCTCCACAGTCCAGAGTGGAGGTGGTTGTAAAATTCAGCAGGTCTTTACACCAGGGCAGCAAGGTGGACTATGTGCATCCCTCTGCTTGCCTTAATTTATTAAAAAGAGGGAGGAAAACCCAAACATCCCAGGCAGAGCACATCCAAGAGAAGAGCACTCAGGACTGGCAGTGGCAATGAAAGTCTGTGACTGAGCCTAAGTGATTGTCAAGGGGGTTGGAGAAAATGCTACTGAGGCCCACTTTTGGGCCCCACTAATGCAGAGTCAGACCGCAAACCTGCTCCCCCATCTGAAAATCGTAAGCAGGCAGACAGAAGCAGAATCCCCATTTGTTCTCTTTAAAAGTTGCTCTGTGTTGTGTATACACTCATCCACCCACATACTGGTGAATCATTTTCCCTCCACAGCAGAAGTAGTCCTTCCACTCCTCTTCCCTAGTATCAGAGCGTGTTTTACATTCTTGCAACAAGGGAAAGCAGTGACTTTCTGGATTAGACAACTCAACCCAGCCCATGAAATGAAGCCTACATTACAAAACTCAATGGCAGCTAAAACTGGGCTTGTGAAAGTTCCTGGTTTATTTCTGGGCTTTTTATAATCTCATTTTAATTTCAGACTTTCTCTGGTTTATGAGTTGAGCCTATCAGCAGGCACTTCTAACCTCTTGCAAAGACGAGGATCTCACCGGGTCTTGGTCCATCCCATCACCACTCCATGCCTTGGCACAGCAGCAGGAATTATGCACTTGGAAACATAGGGCCAGGCAATGTCGAGAGCTGATCTGGCCCATGGGTTTAGTCCTCACACCTTGTGTGGGAACTTCTAGCTTGTAGCCTAGTTAGGCACATTTAAATTGCTCAAGTGCACATCAGCTAAGTGCTACAGGAAATAAGAGTGAGAGCAAGTCTTTCCCTCCTGCTAGCAGAAGCAGCTGTTGCTAGTCAAGAGCCTGTTTCCTCGGACTCTTTTTTTTTTTTTTTTCTAGGGGGCAGGGGTTGCGGAAATGTGAGCTTGCACTATTTTTAGCTGCCCAGGGCAGTAGTTAACTAGATGTGCAGCAACACAGATGCAAGCAACAGTCAGTAAGAAATTAAGATCATGAATACAGCTCAGAATACAGCAAATATGGTTGTGAAGGAGACAGCTGTGCCTTGGAGTGTAGCGTTGCTCTTGAAGGACCTCTCAGACTGGGCTGGCACAGGTCACCAGGCATATCTTGGGCATAGGGTGCTAGACCCCAAATGATTGACCAAAGTAATTTCCCATCAAGGTGCACCCAGGAGCGTCCATCAGGGACCTGGTGCCCATCCCACCTTGATTAGAGCTTTTACCGTTAAGGCCTTTTCCTCTTTCTTTTTACTTTAGGAGTTCTTACCTGTTTTCTGCAAGCTCAAACAACGCTGGCGGAGGTGACAAAAATGTGTTGGGCCACCTAAGCATGGCAAACTCATATACTGCCAGTGGAAATGTTTCAGCTGTGATAAATGATGTCCTTAAAAACTTACCAAAATGAACTGTGGTGGTGGAGAGGGCCTTGCGGAGGACATCTTTGTGAAGAAGGGTTCTGTCCACCAACTCACTACAGGGTGGTCTTGGGCCAAACATGGCAGAGTGAGCCCCTGGGCCATATGACTGTGAGGGTTTGACTAGATGACCACAGAGACACTTCTCACTGCCTGCTGCTTGGAGATCTGCTGAGGGGGCAGGCTCTCTGTCATGGAGGCACCCACAAAACAGACAGCAGCAGCTACACAAAAATGTGGATTTATTGTAACCAAAGTTGCTCATCACAGTCTCTGACACCATTAAATTACAGGTTTGGTTGTCAGGTGGGAATATGCCACTACACAACCAATTAAGCTTTAACCTTAAGCTTTAAGGAATATTCTTTCTAGAAAGATGCACACCCTCACTCATATAGGGGAAACATCTTCTACTCAAGAGCACTCAAAATAAACACTCACCAAAGTGAGGGTGTGGGCTCACTTAGTCTGTGGAAGTATCCTTATATGGTGTCCCATTCTAAGGGGAGAGGATCTGACTGTCCGACTGCTTTCTTCAAGGAGATATATGTTGGACTCTATGGTTTCAAAGGTCTTTTCCAACCTGGTTAGTTTTGTGATTCTGAGATCAATTCAAAATTGCTCTGTAGCAGGGCTCCGTTTATTCTCTAAGTTGAGGGTGCACTATGGTCAGTTACAATTAGCTGGAGGGCCGAGCCCACAGAACCACACAAAAGAGCCTGGGCACAGAGACGTGAGATGCCAGATCCTGTCTGAGAGGTCCCAGCTTCTAGCAAGCCTCAGCCCTTTGTCAGGCATCTGTCAGACTTTTGTGCTTCCGTCAGGACAGTTGTGTCTGCTACAGCTGTTTCCAGAGCAGGATGGTTTTCCAAGGCTGCAGAAATTTACATCCAGGTGGCCCCTGCCCTAAGCAATGGCAACAAACAGTCCTCCACAGCTGGGCACCAAATGTCACTATGCAAATCTCAATGAGATGACTCCCATCATCTCATTTACCTACTTAAATCTTCTTTCTGCCCTTGGGAGGAGAACAAACCTTTCAACACTGCCCAGTGTCCTCCTCTGTTTGTCTGGTGTCTTATGGAAGCTGACAAACTCAGAGAGGATATTGTGATGTCTCAGAAGGGGATCTGAGCAGTTCTATGGACTAACTTGGCCTCAGTGCCTTTTAAAAGTTTCCACTATTTTCTCATTTCCATTTCAGTCTAAACTGTTAATTCAACAGGTGGTGATGGCACTTAACAAAGTTGGCAGGAGCCAGGGGGTGGTCGTTTTCTTGATTGGGATAATGTCAGAGCTATTTCAAAATCAATGACCTTTTTTCAGATACTCTGTCTAATATGGCTGTAAAGGGCAGTGCTTTTTGGTCCTTTGTGCTTTCTCAGTCCTTTTTCCTCTTTTAACTGATTCCTCTTCTCACTTCCCCATACGTCCATGTTGCAAGGCCATTACTCTGTTGGGTTTTGCTCCAGGGTTGTGGTGGAGGGAAGTTGTTATGAGAAATTAATGAACATGATCTCACAGACATCACAGGATGAACATTACAAAATCACTGCCTGAGAGTGACTCAGCCAACTTTATAGGTAGCAAAAATTTCTGGGATATGGAGATGTACTTTGGGGCAAGAAGTGGTAGTATGAGCAGCTAGGCTCTATCATGCTCTGAAAGGCTGGTGTAACTGAGGATAGCAAGTACTTGAGGGGATTGGATGATGAGCACATCATCCCCAGGAGTCCTTCCCTGCATGCCAGTAGGAAATGCACAACCTCCTCCCCAGCTCCAGTGTCGCCCCAAATCCAGGTTCTTTACCCAGCGTGTGAAGACCAATCAATACACAGAGCTGAGACACTTGTATTCCAGTTCTGAACAGGAGAATGCCAGGTGGCAGTGCCACAAGGCTTGCACACTGTATGAAATTCATGGCAGATGTTTGTACAATAAAATGCATTGGTCACCTTTTCTCTACTTCATCTTAAAGGTACAACTATCTGTAAATTCAGTACACAAGGGCACTATAGGGTTCGGAAGCTTCTCTAGCTAGGAGGTGTGGTTTTTCATACTGCAATTATAATCAGCTTAAACCAAATGAAGGTTGCACTTGGTTTTATCATCTATCAGTATGTCCATGGTCACCCTTCTGAGTAGAATACATGTGGTTTATGCCCACAACTGCTGATTTAAGGACTAATCACAGTGCTTTGTTCTTATGGACACGTTGTCCTGGTTGCCTTGGTTTCAAAACAGGCTTTACATGGCTACCTTTGTCATTCTGTAGTTACCCGATTTGGATAATTGGAGCTTTTTCTGGACATCTCTAGAGTCAGAGCCCCCCACCCATGGCATCATGTCCTGGCCCTGCTCCCCACACAGGGTTGACTACAACAACCCGTCCTTGCACACTGTTGAGCCTGATGGTTGCCACATCAGCAGATTGGACCAGTGTGAGCCAGCCTCTCTGCTACCCTCACAGATAGGACTGCACCTCTCCTAGGATGTTGATCACCCATACCATGATGTTGGAAACCCTCACTTGTCTTTCCTCAGCAGGAAAATTTATCTTAATTTACTACATAAACCACTTATTTTTCCTGATATATCAGTTAAATGGGAAGCAAGTAGTAAACAGGCTTTTCCCCCCCTCATATATCTATCATACCATGAGAGTTAACTAATAAAAAATTATCCTTTTGTTAATTTTTATTCCTATAAAAAACATCTCAAAACAGAAGCTGGAAAAACTCACATCTAGTGAAAACTAAATTCAATTCTTGAGGTATTTCACTATTGTAAAGACAATATTGTATAGGTCAAAGAATCTGGATTAAAAACAACACCAAGCTTTGCAGCAGTTCAGCTGAATGCATAGCAAGTTCCCAAGCTGCCTACTTCCACATTTGGTCTAGAAGATGTGCTTTTTTGAAACATTTTTTTTCCTTCCTGCTAGAGCACACAAGCACCCAGCTCACACACCAAGGGCACCCAGCCCTGACCCCAACTGCCCAACAATCAAAGCTGCAACAGGGTCATGCTTTCAGGCTCTGCCTGCAGTGGGACAACTGTGGGAAGGACACATCCCCCAGGGGCCAGTCACTCTGAAGGGTGTGGGGGCTCCCTTCTCTGCAACATCCATGAACCAGGCAACCACAGGGATGATTTTTTTTCTTGCAGAAAATGTCACGTGACTGCTGCCTCTGGCTGCTGGCTGTAACCTGGATGCTGCTGCTGGTGACAACAGGTGAGCCTGACCTGTTTTTCCTCACTGCCTTCCTCCTGGCACGTTTTGTGGGCAGTAAAATAGAGGTGGAAAGTCAAATGCTGCCCAGCAGTGGCAGGAACATGGCATTGAGAAGTGTGCAAGGGTCAAATCCCGCATTTTCTGGGATAGGGAGTTAACTTGAGCCAGGTCAGCTGAGGACTCAGAACAGCATGGATGCCCACTTCTGGGTGTCACAGCACCCTATGGCTGCTGCTGCTGAAGACCAACTTCCTCCTAGTGCCTCTCATGCCAAATCTGTCTTACCTCTTTTTCAGCCTTTGCGATGGAATGCCCCAAGATCAAAGTGGCAACATGCAAAGACTGCATTCAGTCAGGTCCTGGCTGTGCCTGGTGCAAGAATCCGGTAGGTTTATATAGCCCCAGTGGTCACCTAACAGGCAGTGGGGTGGTCACCCTACCTGCCTGGCTCTGTCTGTGGTGGAGTAAGGAGACCATGTCCTGGGAGTGTTTGATGTCTTATGTGGTGGACGGAGCCAGACAGGAGGACACTTCAGCCTTCCTTTCTCTGTCAATACCCTGGAGGACCGGGCTGGGTGAGCTGGGTCATCTTGTAAAGAGCCTGTTCACTTCTTGCTCCTCTGATTTTTTCCCATTGATGTTGCAACACAGAATTTCACCAAAGCTGGTGAGCCAGACTCTGTCCGCTGCGACACCATCGAGCAGCTGCAGCAAAGGGGATGCCCACGTGATGAGATTGAGTTTCCAGTCAACATCATTACAAGAACACAGGATAGTCCCTTAAGCAATGAGATACAGCTGACTCCTCAGAAGGTGCACCTCAAATTGAGGATAGGTACAGACTCCCTTCTTCTCACCCCGTGTCTCAGTACAGACATGTCAGTCTGTCACAGCCTACATTTAAATCATAGAGTGCTTTGAGTTGGAAGAGACCTTTAAATTTGATCTAGTCCAAGCCCCCTGCATGAGCAGGAACATCTTCAACTAGATCAGGTTGCTCAGACCCCCATCCAGCCTGACCTTGGATGTTTCCTGGATGGGGTATCTACACCCCTTTGAGCAATTCATGCCAGTGTTTCACCACACTCATAATATGGTTTTCTGTCTTCCAAAAGAGAGGAGGATTCTAGCAGGGTATGGGTGATGTGGTGGAATATGAGCCACAGCACAGCAACTGATCCTCACATCCCTGTCCCACAGGCCAACCTGCTGAATTTGAGGTGAAATTTCGACGTGCCATGGGGTACCCCATTGATCTCTACTACCTGATGGACCTCTCCTACTCTATGTTGGATGACTTGGAGAAGGTTAAGAAGCTGGGAGGGGAGCTGCTAAGAGCACTAGAGAATACCACCCCTTCTCGTCGCATAGGTGAGCCTGTCTCCAGCACAGAACCCTGACACAGATATATGCTGCTAGGAAGAGCCACAGGGCTGGGGCGGGATGCAGGAACTGGGCTGTATGTTCCATCCCATTCAAGACTGGAGAGCATGCCAGGGCAAGGGATGTGGACTGCGAGAGCCAGCAGATTGTTCGTCCCCTGTGCTGCAGTGATACCTACTGCTTCATGTCATCCCTGCCTCTGACACTGCAGTCTTGGATGCCCTAGGGTTTGGCTCTTTCGTGGACAAGACAGTGCTGCCCTTTGTGAACACACACCCCAAGAAGCTGCAGAACCCCTGCCCCAACAAGGATGAGCAGTGCCAGCCTCCATTTGCCTTCAAGCACATCCTCTCACTGACTGACAATGCCAAGAAGTTTGAGAGTGAAGTGGGGAAGCAGTTCATCTCGGGGAACCTGGATGCCCCAGAGGGGGGGCTGGATGCCATGATGCAGGCAGCAGTGTGTGGGGTGAGTCCCTCTGCCTGCCTCACTGCCAGTGTGAGGCCTGTGACCTGTGCTCCCAGGCTGTCCCTCAGGAGGTAGCTCTACCCCTCCCCATGTGGGCTCTGGAAGCTCATTGTGTATAAGCCCTCATTCAGCAGCAGGGCATCTTGTCCCAGAGCCTCCTGACCCTGATCTCCTGCAACCCACATCCCCCATACCCACTGCATCACACTGTGACTGACACAGGACTTTAACAAAGGCCATACCATACTCACTGGCACTGTCTTTCCAGCCCTGCTCAGAGAAAGGTTTCTGTGCCACTTACAGGACTTAATCGGCTGGCGTAACGTGACTCGCTTGCTGGTGTATGCTACTGATGATGGCTTCCACTTTGCTGGTGATGGCAAGCTTGGAGGCATCCTAACCCCCAATGATGGCCAGTGTCACTTGGAGGACAACATGTACAAAAAGAGCAATGAGTTTGTGAGTACCCAGGGGCTATTCAGCAGCTCCACAACCTTACCCTCACTCCTCCAGGTAGGAAATACACCACATGAAAAAAACTGCTGTTGAGACCATAAAGTCACCATAATTTGAGCCACGAATCCCAAACTGTCCATCCTTCTGGTGAGGGAGATTGCACTGAGTGCAGAATCCTTCTTTCTACTTAGGACTACCCATCTGTTGCCCAGCTGGTCCAGAAACTTGCTGAAAACAACATTCAGCCCATTTTTGCTGTCACCAGTAAAATGGTGGATGTTTACAAGGTAAGGCTACCTTATATGGTCTAGATGCCTCCTAACCACCCCTATGGGGGCAGAAACAGCTGTGAGTGACCTCCTGCTGCTGCTTGCTGTTCCACCATCACATGGGGTGGACCACTCAGCTCTTTGCTTTCTACTGGCAGAAACTCAGTGAGATGATCCCAAAGTCAGCAGTGGGAGAGCTGAATGAGGACTCCAGCAACATCATTGAACTGATCCAGGAGGCCTACAAGGTACGTGATAGAGGAGGCTGTGTTTCACCAGTCTGGCAGGGCTCAGACCAGGGAAAGGTTTCCATCACATGTCCTCAATGACAAAGAGCACTTTTGAACAGGGCTTTGAGTACAGAACATGCTGAGTCCTGCCCACAACAAGCGAGAGGTTACCACCTCTCCAGTCCTATCACTTGCCTTTCCAGAACCACTCCAGGCAGTTGAGATGCCAGCCTGGAGATCTTCCTGACCCCTATCCCCTGTGCTGGAGGGAGGACCCAGCTGCAATCCCATACCTCCTTTTGGTCTGCTCTTGGTCTGATGGCACTTTCTCCTCCATTTCTCTGCAGAACCTCTCTTCCCGGATCATCCTGGACCACTCCACCCTGCCGGATGTCCTGGATGTCAAATACGACTCCACATGCAAGGATAAAGTCATCCTGGACAAAGCGAGAGGGCAGTGTGACAATGTCAAGATCAGTGAAGAGGTACATTTCCTCATAGCAGGAGTGTCCCTGCATCTCACAAGGTTCCTGATGCCCACCCTGTGTAATGGCAGGAACCCAGCCTATTGTTCCAGGCTGCTTACATTCATACCAAGAGTGTCCGATAGGCCTCAGGATGGAGGGATCCTCCATTGCACTGGATGTGCATGTGCCCAGCCTGGGGCTAATATCACCATCCAATTGCTAAAGCTACCTGATGGCCTTTGGCTCTTCCCTTTCTCACTCTGCACTCTCTAGATCATTTTCAAAGTGAAAGTCACAGCTAAGGAGTGCATCACAAGCCAGTCCTTCACCATTCGACCGCTGGGCTTCACAGACACTCTCACCGTTCACCTGGACAGCAACTGTGACTGCAACTGCAATGAGCAGCCGGACCCAAACACCTGCAGTGGGAATGGCAGGATTGTCTGTGGAATATGCAGGTATGTGCTGTCCCTCCAAAACACCATTTCAAACTCTGCAAGAGCTGGGGACCTTCTGTGAGAGGCCTGTTGGGCCAAACCAAGGTCTTGGCTTTGCACATAATTTCTTATTCATAGAGGCAGTTTATGTTCTTGGAGGCAGGGGACACAATGATCTCTCTCTTCTGCTGCTTTCCTAAGGGCATCCACCCACTCATCCACCTATCCATCCATCCATCCAATTACTCAATTGTCTATGAACCCACTGAGCATCCAACAGACACAGATTTCAGTAGAAATCTCTCAGAACACCACTTCTGGGCTGCAGTTCACGCAGGTTTTTAAGTGCTCTCACTGCTTCATGGCAGGGAGAGGAAAAGACTGGGTTTCCTCAGGAAATACTCAGATCTCCTTTGGCAAGGGTTTGCAAATTATAAATACAACAATCGTTTCCAGGCAACCATTCAGTGTTATAAAAGCAACTGTGAGGATAGCAGCATTTATGAAGTTTACTCCCCATCATCTGCTGGGCTCCAGCACAGAATTAGCACCAGTGTGCTGTGGTTGGTTTTTGGCAAGGCTGTCCCTTATTTGCTCTGCTTTAGCTGAAGTAATTTCTTGTGGCCACTAACCCAGGCTTGCTTCTCTCCTTTGATGGCAGTTGCAATTCTGGCTATACAGGGAAGAACTGTGAGTGTGATACCAAAGGCAAGACCAGCAAGGAGCTGGAGAGCAGCTGCCAGAAGGACAACAGCTCAGTCATCTGCTCGGGGCTGGGGGACTGTCTGTGTGGTCAGTGCATTTGCCACACCAGCCATGTACCTGGCAAGAAGATCTATGGCACCTTCTGCGAGTGTGACAACACGAACTGCGAGTTTCACAATGGCTCCCCTTGCGGTGGCAGAGGTGATGCATCTGCATGATGGGTTCTGCACTGTGGCACTGTTTAGAAATATTAAATCCCCAGGGAGATGCGACCTTTCCCTGCCAGAATGCAAGTGGGTGGGTTTAGCGGCCCTGGGTCCCACTGCAGCAGCCTGCAGGACCTCCTTGATCATGCTTTGGAGACTGCTGGGTGGGTGAGACAGAGTGACCTGACTTTCTGTAGGATCTTGGTCTCAAAGTTTTTCCCCTGCAGAACGTGGGACATGTGACTGTGGGAAGTGCAAGTGTGTACCTGAGTACCACGGGAGTGCCTGCCAGTGCAGGAAGTCGACAGATGGCTGCTTGAACGTGCGTGGCAATGAGTGCAGCCTCCGTGGGACCTGCCACTGCAACCGCTGCCAGTGCCAGGAGGGATACCAGCCCCCCTTCTGTGAGGACTGCCCAGGCTGCCCCTCGCCCTGTGGAATATATGTGTGAGTGGCATGCCTGGAGAAGGCACAAGGCAGGGTGGGGGAGGAGGCAGGGATCACCATCCCCTCTGCCTCCTGAACAGGTGCAAGAAAGCCCTGCCTGTGCTTGGGCAAAGCCCAGCCATGGCCAAAGCCAGATGAGAGGGCCTCTGCCCCTGCAGAGCTGAGCTGTGGCTGCCTATTTTGCAGCTCCTGCGTAGAGTGTAAGGTTTTCCTGAGCGGCCCCTTTGCGAAGAACTGCTCCAAGGCCTGCCCCAATATACAAGTGGTTGAGGAGTCAAAGTGGGTGAGTAGACACTGCAAGGAGAAGGACTCCGAGAACTGCTGGATCTCCTTCCATATGGCCCAGGAGGATGGCAATGAGATATACACTGTCACCGTTGATCCTGACAGAGGTACCGTAGCCCTGCTTCTCCTGCCCCTCCGCAGGCCAGCTGCCAACTCTGCCATGGTGGTCTTGCCATCTTGCCAGAGGCTGCATCTGGATGCTGGTCTTCTGCTCCACAGAGTGCCCAGAGCCTCCCAACATTGCACTGATTGTGGGCAGCAGCATTGCTGGAGTGGCCCTCATTGGCCTGGTGCTCCTGCTGATCTGGCGGCTCTTGACAGAGCTGTTTGACCGCCGGGAATTCCGCCGGTTTGAGAAGGAGAAGTCAAAGGCCAAGTGGAACGACGTAAGAGAGTGGTGCTGGGGTGCTCAAGAACTTGTGGAAGAGACACCTGTAGGGGACAGCCTCTCCAGAGACAGTTATGGTAGACCTGAGCCTTCCCCACCAGGCAATTTTGCAGCCTGGATGGCTTTTGCAGGATGCTAAAGCAGCCTGTGGGCTCTTCTGCCAACACTGTCTGCACTGTCAGTGTTGGGAGGGGTGGCTAAAGTAATGGTCTGCTGAAAATCCAATGCAGCACAACAATGCTATAACAACACCTCTCTCCCTCCAGGCTGATAACCCCCTCTTCAAGAGTGCCACCACCACCGTTGTGAACCCCAGGTTCAATGAATAATGAAGTGGAGCAATCCCTGACCAGCACTAGGACCCTTCAAATAAAGAAACGCCAAACTAAGGAAATATCATACTAAGGCTCCCACCCCTTCTTTATTCTGTTGGTTCATTCCCTTCTTCCAGGAAGCCACCAATGTGTCAGGTACTGGCCACGAAGCTGCACTATGCCTGTCTTCTGGCACAGTGCTTGATGGTTGGGTCAGCGAATCTGGGAGAAGGGAACAGACACAGCTTTGATGTGGATGGGACTGCAGAGCAGGTCTCACCTGTAGGCATACACAGTGACTCCTGTACTAGTTACCTACTGTCTCAGCTCTTGAGCCTAACTTTGCCTTCTTGCAGGAGTCTTGGACACCAAACCTCAAATCAATCTGAATGCACAGAGTGCTTCCAGCTTTGACATGGAGCTGGGATTTCAGAACTGCCATTTCCTTTCTACTCTAGCAGGATTTGCTTCCTGGCTACTCCATGTCTTCTATGGCTGGACTGGTCTCATTAGATCCTAAAGTACTTTCTGCAGAACTGCATGTGGAAAGCACTCCAGGTTGGCAGTGTGCTCTGATGGTTGCAAAGAGGTGATGTACCCTAAGAGCTAGTGGGCACCTGTACCTGAAGATGAAGAGTGGCTGGGCAGCATGTACTAAATCTTTTTTTCCAAATCATCATCTGCTTCTTGGCATTGCTCTCCTCTCAGATCTACCTCAGGGAAGCTTCTACTTGGGCTCCTGCAAGTTTGGCTTACCTCTGCCAGGCCTTGAACCCTCTGCATGACCAGAAGGCAAAGGAGTAACTGTTTGAACTATGAAACACCAGCACCAAGCACATGAAACATTGCCTGCAGCTCAGCACTCTGCTACAGCTTCTTCCCTCCTCTGCAAGCACATCAGACATGCTAAGGGGCAGGCATGCAAGAGACTCAGCAGTACTGGGAACATCTCCAGCTCAGCACTTTTTCAAACCATGCAGAGCAGCTAATTGCTTTTTCTTTGTGGGGTCATTCCTGTGAAATAGTGGTACAATTCCATACCTGTTTTAACAAAGTTTGGTAACTGTTTGCATATAGCTATGTTATATCACATCTTGCTCTGTGAAGAAGTTTACTGTTAATAAAAATTAATATATGACATAAACAGATCTGCAAGGGCAGCTGTTGAAGCATTCATCAGCCTGATGCAGCAAAATCCTATCACTGCTGCCAGCATGTCTCATAGATACAGCGCCCATGAAAGATGCTCTACAGAGGGACAAAATAATGATCTTTTACACTAATGCAATCTACATCCTGGAAGGTGCTACCTTGCAAGCCGAAAATTACTCACTAAATGAAGCAAACCAGTTTTTCTCCCTGCCCATCTGCTGGCAGCTGTTCAACAACAGTGGCTGTACTGTGTCAGATATGGGGTTAATTTGGGCCATTTTGCTTTGCTTTGACAGTGATTGTGAAAGCGTAAGGCAAGGTAAGAAGAAATAATGTTCTGATGCTCCCTCCAGTATTGTACCAGCCTACAGCTATTTTGGCTCAAGGACCCCCAATGCAGTGTAGGTCTCATGTGCTCAGTGTCTGACTGCACAAAGACACTGGAGGGTCTGAGTCATGGACTTGATGCCCATTGTTGGGACCAAGGCAGTGGCTGTTGCAGACTAGATGAAGAGACTATCTCCCTAGTCACCAGCTGCAGGTCTTGCCGCTGGTGTAATGAGTGCGATACAACTACATACATGCTGCAGAGGGCAGTTAGAGGGAACCAATGAGGCATCTGGCCTTTCAAACAAAGAAATATGATCAGCAGTTGCATTAGACAGAACTTTATGCAAATGCAAAAGCACAAAGGGAAAATGGTGAGCTGGGAGGGTTGCCCTCCTTTAGTCCACAGGCTTGGTGATCTCTCTGTGGAATCTTGCTTGGAGAAGCAGAAGCCAGGTGTGGAGTGGCCCTTTCTCCAGGCTTCAAGCACTGCCCCACAAATCGCCTTCTTAACATTGTTTCATTTCTACCAACAATATCTGAACCATATTTTCTTTTACTCAGAGTGGGGAGAAAGCTGTCTGGTTTCAGGTCAAGATGTTGAATGGATTTTGGTAAGAGCAGAAGTCAGTGGTAAAGGCTGTGAAACCCCAACCAATTCAAGTATCTGTCCTGCTGGCTGGGAGTGCCCACACTCACCCCCATTTCTGCACACCAAACCCCCGCACAGCCCATGACACACTGCATCACTTGAGACATGGCTCTGAGATGAGACAGAGATATGCCTGACCCACAGACCACAGAGGGTCTCTGGACACTCTGTGCTCCTCCTTCCGAGGGAGAAGGATCATCATCACTTCTAAGGGACAGGAGAAGGCAGAGGGACTGCAGGAGCTGCAAGGCCACATCCCAATCAAAGCAACATCATTGAGCTAGGCCAACAACCATACCTTCATTTTTATTAGTCAAGACCTTTCCTTACATTTAAGCTACTTGTGTGCCAAATGGAAGACTTCCAATATTCTTCAGATAATGGGACCAGCCCCACAAGTTTTCCATGCAGAAATCCAAGTCCCGTGCCAGCCACTTTATGAGCAGGTAGGTGCCACCCAGTCCTGCTGCTCCCATGACAAAAAGCCCTCGATTAATTATCTGCAAGGGCAAAAAGAAAGCCCAGTGTCATCAGAGATGTGTTCCTACCCTGCAGCACCAAGTGAAGGCTCCCCACCTGCATCCACATGGCAATATCCTATCACCGAAGCTCCTCACTGGAGCTGAGCAGAATGTGACAATCACATGGCATGCAGGATGTGCAGATCATGAAGCCTGTGGCATGGAGAGGATGGGCACCACCACTGACCAACCTTTTTCTGCCATTTCCAGCGCTGAAGTGCTTCATGGTAGCGAATTCTGGTGAAGGTTACCTAGGAGGGTTGCAGGAGCATGTCACTGCCTCAAAGCCAGCCGGGAGGAGTTTGTGGAGGCTCAGGCAGCAGGAACTGAGGTGGTAGCCTTACCATGGTGTACAGCGGGACAATGGTGGAAGGCATGAGGGTGTGGAGGAAGTTGTCTACATGCTTCCGGAAAATGAACCATGTGGAATTCACGTGCTCACGCATCTGTGACAGAACATCCATCACCCCTTCACAAGGCATCTTAGCAGAGCTCCCACTGCTTGTCGTGGGGATCACCGCAGAGAGTAGAGCCTCCCAAGCCCCAGTGGCATCCCTAATGAGCTCTTACAGCCTTCTGTAAGAGAGTCTGACTAGAGCCTTTCCAGAGCCCCTTGCCCGTTGTTTACTCTATGCATCCTAACAGGGTTCCATCACGTACAAGACTCACAGGACCTGTATGTGGCTCACCTACCTCTACATAGTTGTACATGGCTAAATCTGAGATTGCGTGGTCATCTGGAACCCTCAGCCTGGAGAATTCAGGGAGGCAGGCACCTAGGAGAAGAAAGGGACAGCTCTTGGGCAGCTCCCCAGCCTGGGTGTCCAGTTGGCCTTAGCTGCAGAGTGATCCTCCTCTGCACTCTCCCCAAGCCACCTCACTCACCAAGGTCATTTTCAAACTGGTCCATTAATTCATCAAAAACCAGACAATCTTCAAAGCCCTGGGAGGAAAATTGGAGGGTAAATAGGCAGAAGGAAGTGTGTATTCATAAGAAGTTGTCTTCGCAAATGCTTAACTATTATGGCTGTTCATGTGCACACAGTCCTACTGATCACAGCTTCAGAGCAGGAGTCTTCCTCCAGGACACGCTGCCAGAGGTCTTGCAGAGAAATCCAGGGGGTCGCTTTTACCAGCATCCTGGGGCTGGCCCCTCCACCCATGCAACCCTCTACTCCACGGGAAGGCAGCACCACCTCCTCATCTCCTCTCCTCCCTGGAGGACAGCAGGGTCATAGTAAGCAGCTAGGTGCCTGAGGGGAGTTCTGCCAATGTCAGAGGACTGTGTGACAAGCCAGCTGATGAACTCCATGGAGCTACACTCTAAAACTAGGATCAGGCATGAACTTACTGCATTCATGCCCTGTCCGTAGAAAGGCACAACGGCATGCGCAGCATCTCCCATCAGCACACACCGGGAACCAAGGTGGTAAGAGGAGCACTTCACAGATATCATGGCCTGGGCTGGCAGCAAAAAGTAATCGTGCTTCAGCTCTCGCCTTCAGGCAAAACAACAGATACTTCATTTATGAGACCACAAGAGACAAGAAAACCAAGTCATGCCATGTCCAAGCTTAGGATGTCAGCATCACAGGCACTGTCATAGTTGGAACACAAAATCCAAGCATATCCATTAAGGTATTTGTGCTGGGGGAAAATGTAGAGGCTGTAAAATGTATTTAATTAGCTTCTCCCTATAGGCAAATTGTTTTGTCTGTGGGTTTTAATCTCTGCACACAACCTGAGCACAGGAAGAGTGTCGTAGACACCTCAATCCTCTTACCATGAGTGGTGGATGGTAGTCAATGCAGAAAAGACATATTAGAGGGTATCTGAATTTATATGAAGTCCTTTGATATGATCTCCTTAAGAAGAAAGAAAACTGTCTGACATAGCTGAAACTCTTCCTATCAGCCAAAGAAAAAGCCTGTAACATGACTATGTTGCAAAGCAGGAGCATTAATAGAGTAGACTGGAGCTACCAAGAGCTAGTGAGCTTCCTTCTTTGCACAAGAATGAAGACATGCCAAACAGAGCCACAGCCATCAAGACACATGCTGGTAAGACTGGACTGGGACCCCACTGCCACCAGGGCTCCCAGAAGAAGCAGGGTACTCTGACTTTGTGCTGCTGCCCTCCTTGTGCCATTTGCCCAGCAGTGAGAGGGTCCCCAATGTGCAGGGAGAAGCAGGCTGCTGGGGAGTGCCTGCTCTTGTGTCTTAAAGACTTGGTGTGTTTTAGCCATACACTCAGTAAGAGGCATGTTTTGTCTAGTCAGCACAGTGGGGCTTTTTTTGCCAAGTTCAGGTTTTCTCAGTCTGTTAGCTAAAATCTCAACATTTGTGCAACTCAGCTGTCACTCCCTTCATGCTGCTGGTTCCAGCATACAACCCTTACTTTCCCTCTGGCAGAGTCACTCTGCTCACCCACCTCTAATGTCAAAACCCCATGGGTTATGAACAGCTAATCCACTCCTCAAGTTCAAAACCTTTAACAACAATGAAAAAGCAGTGGGAGGTAATCTTCACTTTGCTCCAGCAGTGGTAGGGCTTGGGCTGCGCTTCCAAGGAACAGAGCAGTATTACAGTGTAACTCTGTAAGAAACTGCTGTGAGATAGAGCTACATCCTTATGCTGAACCTGCTATTCCAGAGTGGACAAAATGCACCGTCCCTATCCTCCCTCCTCCTTCAGACGTACAGGGGGTGGAGATCCACCCCAAAAGTGTTCACAACCTGTTGGCAGTCTCCATCACCAGGACACCTGGGTTGGGTGGGGATGCATCGCTTGGCTTTGCAGAACTGTGGTGATGAGCAAGAAAGGGAGACAAGGGCACTTACTCTCCAATAAGTGGGATGGCATCTGGGAAATATGTCTGGAAAAACCTCAGCACCTGGTCGCCTGTTGTGAGCTTCTCAAATTCTTCAAAGGGCATGAAGAGTGTGCAGGTGAAGGACTTGTCCTGTCAGCCAAGGAGAAAGGTGAAAAAGAAGGCCAGAGGCCAGAAGCAACACCTGGCACCTGGAGGAGCACCTCCATGCCCAGTCTGTCACCTGGCAATTGCAGTGACCCACCTGAGCAGCATATATGAGTGCCTGTTTACCCTGTCTTCCAGGGTGGGTTTGCACATGCTGGGGGCAGGCAGTGGGAGGCAGATTCAGACAGTGCATTGTCTGCCAGCATGGGCCTGGAGCACTGCCCTCATATTCCTGTATCTAGTTTAAAACTTCCAGTTACAGAGAGCTGGTTTTCAGGAAGTTTGAGTGGGCTTAGATGGGTGGGCAGAGAGCGGTGGCACGGGTACCATCTCAGTGCTGTGAAGGAGGGATGTATCTGGGGATCCTGGTATCTAACAACTCCCCACACCCACCAAGGCTGGGGGTCCCTCCTGGCACATGGTTGCCCTCATAGATCTTGCTATGTGGCTGCTACCACAGCCAATTTATCCCTACAAGCTCCATCCCATGCCCCAAGGAGTGTGGCTGTGGGTTATCACCATGTTGGGCAGCGCAATCATCATGAAGGTATTTCTTGGCCAGATATGGAGGTAGTTTGGTTCCATGGCAAACTGAAAGAGAAGGAAAATTGTCTTGTGTCCCTGCCCTGCCCTTTGCAGTTTCACCAGCACAGCCCCTGGTTCCTATCTACAGTAGCACACCTATCCTATCCTATCCTATCCTATCCTATCCTATCCTATCCTATCCTATCCTATCCTATCCTATCCTATCCTATCCTATCCTATCCTATCCTATCCTATCCTATCCTATTCTATCCTATGTACCAAGAGAAGGCTCAATGACCATAGGGTCCCTTTCTGATACATGAGAGATAGAGAGCAAAAGCAAGAGGAAAGGATAGGAATGATGAGCAAAATTCTGCTGCTTTTCAGTCAGTGATGTCCTCACTAGCATCCTCCTGTATCGCCAGAACCTCTCATGGTTAGAGTTAACTCACTGATCTGGGGCAGGCTCTATAGGATTTTTGCAGCCAGGTACGAAGACACTGGTCCCATCACTGGAATAGAAAGAGATGTCTGCCTTCTCCTAGGAAACCTTTAATCCCTTTTCTGAGACCAGGTAAAAAATCAGGTTTTTTAGACGTGTAATAGCAGAGCCACCATGAGAGGGGAGCAGATTGTCCCACCTGCAAAAGTGGTAGCAGTGCCTGGGACAGGCACACTTACATCTCCATTTTTGGGAGGGATGGTCAGCTCCATATAGCCATGAGGAATGTACGTGTGGCTGTAGTTGAAGCGCGTTTGCCTCATGAACTGCTTTCTGACTGTTGAGAAGGCTCCATCACATCCCACAATGAGATCATAGGTGACTTCCAAGGACTGCTGGTCAGATCTGAAAGCAAGAGAGTCCCTCGTGTCAGTCTTGCTGTAACTCCAGGCCAGCTCAGTACCACTGGGCATAGCAGATCTGCCTTTTACAAAATACTGGGGCCACCTCCAGCAATATTAATGTCCTAGGATGAGGAATGGTTGACTTTTACTGACTGGGAAGTTAAACATTAGGATAAATAATTATCCTGTAGGTTATTAAATGCATAACTCTGCCACATCTACCCAAGAATGCAACAGGTACTGTTGGAATAATACCACTACTTCTTGGAGCCTGCATCCCCAAGTGGACAGGGGTCATGACCAGAACTTGATACAACTATCAATTAAGGTCGTTAGCTGCCCTCCTAGATGAGAAATCTGCCCTGGAAAAACAGTGATATGGAGACTCCATGTTTGTTCCCTGCACAGGTCACTGAGCATGTGCCTAGCCACCTACCAGACTGCTAGGGAGTTGCTTTAATATGTTTTTTCAGCTTCCCAATGAACCCTGCTTTGATGTACCTGCACCTGGGTAGGCACAATCCCAAGCACAAATACAGGCTGGGTGGTGAATGGCTGGAGAGCAGCCCTGAGGAAAAGGACCTTGGAGTCTGGGGTGATGAAAAGCTCANTGTGTGCAGTTCTGGAGCCCTCAGCACAGGAAGGACATGGAAGTGTTGGAGCGGGTCCAGAGGAGGGCCACAAAGATGATCAGAGGGCTGGAGCAGCTCTCCTATGAGGACAGGCTGAGAGAGTTGGGGCTCTTCAGCCTGGAGAAGAGAAGGCTTCGAGGGGACCTCATAGCAGTCTTCCAGTATCTGAAGGGGGCCTACAGGAAGGCTGGGGAGGGACTATTTACAAGGTCTTGCAGTGACAGGACAAGGGGTAATGGATTTAAACTGGCAGAGGGAAGATTTAGACTGGATGTTAGGAGGAAGTTCTTTCCAGTGAGGGTGGTGAGGCACTGGAACAGTTTGCCCAGGGAGGTTGTGGCTGCTCCCTCCCTGGAGGTGTTCAAGGCCAGGTTGGACGAGGCCTTGAGTAACCTGTACTAGTGGGAGGTGTCTCTGCCTATGGCAGGGGACTGGAACTAGATGATCCTTGAGGTCCCTTCCAACCTTACCATTCTATGATTCTTTGTCTCTCCTTTCCAAAGCTGGCACTGAGTTTTGCATGCTGACAAATAACTCTCTAGATTCAAACTGTGATTACTCAATTATTTGAGGTTTTATGAATGATTAAACAGAAACTAACTGAACCCAGAACCTGATCCCAGGCTTGCACAGCGGTTACCGGTTTATGGTTAATGTCCCCAACTCTGCATTGCACTCCAGGAGCTTGTGTCCAAAGTACAGTTTAGTGTTGGAGTACTTCTCAGCAGCTGTGAAAAGAAAAGGCAACTAAAGGTATGGACTTGAACTGTAACCCCAAAAATATTTCCAAAGGATCCCTAAATTACAGGGACTTTTGCTATTACAGAAAATCAGATTGCTGAGCTGAGTGGTGGCCAGTGGGCAGGGCACACTAGGACTGTGTTTGGTCAGGGCTGGGGAAAACTATTTAAAAAGTGCAAGGAATCTTGCAAAGATTTCTTTCTTGAATGACATGAATCATTTACCTGCTTCTACTATCGTTACACTGTATTTCAGGATGGGATGAGGTACCTGTAGTCGACAGGAAATTTGGGAAAATTTGGTCTGGCCTGATTCCATACTTTGTCCCATTGCTCCAATTTCTATTTGTCTCTGTAAAATCAGGGCTTGCAGAAAGTGCCACAAAGTATGGAAAGGCTGAGAAGGTATCTCCTGCTTTTGCTGGTGAAGTTCTGGGAGCGGACATGGGTGCCAGTAGCTGAGAAGCAAAGGCAGCTTCCAGAAGGGCATCTGTAGAAGAGCTGTCTGTGCAGAAAGGCCTTTGAGAGACTTGTTTGACTATCTTTTTGTGTCAGACAAGAAGCAGGGAAACAGCACAGGTTTTCTTCTTAAAAACACAGCTAGTTCAGATCTGCACTTTCTGAGAGCCTGGAGCTCAAAGTCTCCTGTCCTTGAGGCAAACCGTAAATCCTTGGTGAACAAGGTGTAAAAGCACTTGCAAACAGACCTGGCAACCTACCTGTTAGCAGCTCCCTGTTTAAGTTTGCTCTGTCCACAGAGAGAATGTACTGCAAAGCAAACGACACAGGGTTCAGGAGGCATTGCTGAATGATGCTTTGCATGACCAGAGAAGAAATGCCAACCTCTCCAAATAGCCCTGTCAAAGCAGTGGTCACACAACCCCCTTCCCACTCATGCCATTTTTTTAAAGAGCATAAGCCCCAGTCTGATCATCACAAATATCATCAGAGTGCCTTTATGCTCTGCAAAGCATCTCTGGAGTGGCAGCACGAAGCCAGTACCTGATTCTTCTTCCCATAGGGGATAGAGTATTTTTTCCCTGAAGGTGTATGTATCCTCCTTGCCCGCATGGGAATGCCTTTGGACACAATCTGAAACGAAAGGAAGACAACACAACCTTCTGACGAGAACTGAGATGCTAAGGGGAGGCCACAGGCTATCCATATCTCAGCACCCCCTACTGTAAGCAGAATGGGATGCTCTCTGCTCGCACATTTTCATGTGGTTAACCAAGCTACTGGGGAAAATTGTACAGGGTTGTCAATGCCAAGTCACTGAATTTTACTGAGATTACTTACAAGCTCATTCTCATTAAAATGAGGGATATATATAAATATATATATATTTATATATATATAATTTTTTTTTTTTAATAGAGCTGATATAAAGCATCCCATGGTATTGGTCAGGGCAGGGGGTGATAGCCAGATTACATCCTGGTGCTGGGATAAGAGATGTCCAAGCTTGGGCTTCTCTGCAGGGAGCCAGAGGTCACAGGATCTCATTATTACCTGCAGCTGTATGTTAAATGGTAGCAAGCACACACCAGAGGGCTTTTGGACTCTGAGCCAAGCATGCTGTGCAGAAGTCAGTGTGTGTGGATTTCAGGGGTCAGTCCAAAGGGGTCAAGGTTTTGTGGGAAAATACAGATCTGAGCATGTCAGTGTGGAAACCAGCCCACTTTGTCACATCCTGCTTCTACTACAGCTCTTTTGGGAGCCCAGCTATTCCTGACCTGTTTGCTCTCACCCTCCAGAAGGAAGGAGAGCAGGGCAGGGAGGTAAACAGTGGAAGGTGTTTTGTGAGTACTGGTCTCCTGGGAAGCACCCTCTGTCACAAGCATAGCCCAGCTGTCTGGATTTGGGTGTTCCCTTCAGGCTGGGGAAGATTCCTGTTGACAGCTGTGCTGTGAAGCAGTGGAGCCAGGCTGGGGGCATGCAGTGGGAGAAGTCTGTCTCCACTCTGATGAAAACAGAGCTACTTCTGTGATGGCCTCTGCATGCTTGGGGAGCAGGAGAGAGCCTATCCATTGCCAGATGAAGTTGACAGAGTTCTAATCACAGAGACCCTAGCACTGATGTAAACTTCCAGGGTACCTGCTCTTCCATCCCCACAGCTCGAAGGGCTTGGCGTCCTCTGTGAGACAGGGCCAGGTTGATACTTCTGCCACGGGTGAAGCTGGCCACCCGGATATCTACAGGGAAAGAGCAGCTGGTTATGGAGACACCAATACCACCGGTGCAGGTGACATCTCCCAGAATCCCTGCAGCAACAGCCGTGAGGACACTGAGGAGTCCTCATCTCCCCATTCTGCATGCAGAGAGGACAGGTATCGAAAGCGTGCTTAGTTGTTGAGAAGGCAGCTGAGAGAACTCAAGGGCTACTTCTTCCATACCACCTGGAAGAAGCAGCTTCAGCCAAGTGCTGCAAAGGGGATGCTGGATCCTGACAGCTCCCCACAGTGCTAGAGGACATGCTATCACTAAGAGCTCTTTCCCCTCTAAATGGAGTGAGCTGAACAGTGAACACCTGACAGCTTCTGCTGAGGCTCGCAGACCGATGCTTGTCAGGACACTGGTAGGTCACCTTATCTATTGCTGTTTGGATGGAAATATCTGAGCCCTGGATTGTTCCTACTCCAAATGGACTCATTCAGGCTTCCCAAGTTGTCCAGCAAGTATGTGTGGCAAAGCCTCATAGCACTAGCTTTCAAGATAGCATGTCAATACAAGCAGTGGGCCAAAACCAGAAATGGTAATATCCATCTGACTCAGAAGGCAGGTAAAAACAAACAGAGGCTTTCTGAACCAGTGAAACTTCTAGCATATAAAACATCCAGCAAAGAATTTGACAGCCAGAGCTGTGGTAAGGAAAGCTAAGGCACAGCTCAAATTGAAATTGGCCAGGGACATTAAAGGGAACAAGAAGAACTTCTTCAGGTATATTAGTGAGAAGAGGAGAACTAGGGACAATGTGGGACCCTTACAGAAGGAAAATGGAGAGCTGCTGACAAAGGACATGGACAAGGCTGAGGTGCTCAATGACTTCTTTGCCTCAGTCTTCAACAGCAAGGGCTCCAACCACAATGTCCAAGTTGCAGAGGGTAAAAGTGAGGACTGGGAGCAGGCAAATCTGCCTACTATAGTAGAAGATCACGTTTATGAGCTCCTAAGAAACCTAAATGTGCACAAGTCCATGGGGCCTGATGAGATCCACCCACGGGTCCTGAGGGAACTGGCAGATGAA
>VWZE01016489.1:0-29524 GCA_013396675.1 Eubucco bourcierii | reverse complement strand
CGAGGGGACCTGATAGTAGCCTTCCAGTATCTGAAGGGGGCCTACAGGAAGGCTGGGGAAGGATTATTTACAAGGTCCTGCAATGACAGGACAAGGGGCAATGGGCTTAAACTGGCAGAGGGGAGATTTAGACTGGATGTTAGGAGGAAGTTCTTTACAGTAAGGGTGGTGAGGCACTGGAATAGGTTGCCCAGGGAGGTTGTGGATGCTCCCTCCCTGAATGTGTTCAAGGCTAGATTGGATGAGGCCTTGAGTAACGTGTACTAGTGGGAGGTGTCCCTGCCTATGGCAGGGGACTGGAACTAGATGATCCTTGAGGTCCCTTCCAACCTTACCATTCTATGATTCTATGAGACCATGGTCAAAGCCTTTTGTCCTTGCTCTGAACCTGCAGCCTGCTGGCATGACTTGGAGCTGACTGCTCTGATCCTCTGTATCTGCAGCCAGGCCCAGAGCTGTGCAGAGATCTTGGGATGGGCACAGCTGGGAGCCATGCACCAGAACTGCCTGCCTTGATATCGACCCAAACAGGAACAGTTTCCACAGAGACCACATTAGAAAGGAGTTCTCCTTCCCTTCACTGCACATTTGAGTTGAGTTTCGCTTCCCATAGTTGCATTCTCATCTGTTGCTTGGCTTCCCATCTCTGTACAAGTTTTATTTGTCTGTCAGCTGACAGACACCAAAGGTGAACAACTTCTCTCCCTTTCAGCCAGTGCCTGGGCTCCAAATCATCATTTCTTTCTGATGATGCCCTTCAAAGCTGGAAGCTTCCTGAAAGCACTCCATCTCTCCTGCTCCTCACTCCCTTAGCCCTCCTCAGCATCAGTGGCAGTCAAGCCAATGCTTTTAGTCCTAACAGACATGCCATTGCTTCTGTCTTTTGACTCAGCTTGGTTCCACAGCATTGTGCTGTAATTCTTTGAGCAGAGACAGAATTTCAAAGGTGAGGATTTGAACCAATATTTAAGCCAACATAAATAAGGGCATCATGTTAGTAGCTGAAGGATGGGCTGCCTCCACACAAGACAACATATTTCAAATAAATACATCCCCATCCCCAGAGCCAAAGGGAAGAGTGAAAAGCATATGCCCAAAGCAACACACTTTCAGATTTAATTTTCTGTGGTTTCAGAGAGTTCACACAGTTCTTTTGAATCTTCAGGAACTGGTATCAATAAAATTATCAGGCTGGGCTTACCTTCTCTGGCTTCATAAACATCAACATGGAAACCTCGTTTAGCAAAGAAACAGGCATTTAATGCACCCACCTGCAAGAGAAAGATCAGGCCTGGTGTATGAAGTGTTTCACTAGCAGCTGCATCACAGATTATTACTGAGATGTGTTAAGAGAAAGCAGCAGTCAGAGGGTGCAGCTCAGCATATACAGCAAGACTCTTTGATCAAGAACCTTAGAGGACTGCTTCTTGGAGAGAAGTCCCCTGGCACCTCTGATGTACCTGCAGATCCTCCAAGACAAAAGACACCCATCAAAACTTTGTATGACATCATACTTGTTTACATGCAGTGATTAACTGAAACAGGACTAAAACCTTCAGCCAGAGACAAGAGGAGCTGCTAGTACGGGAAAGCCCCCTGCTCCTCTCTGGGCTATATCTTCCTCCACAGAATTCAAGATGCTGCAGCATTCCTATAGGAACACAGTGAGAGAAGCTAGACTTGAGCAAAAGCAGATGCTACCTTAAAAAGCACAGCACACTTATGTCCTGATTTTTATTTAAAGATCTGGCTGTCTTTCTCTTGTTTAATTTCCCTCACTAATTGCTGGTAGAACTACAGTCTCTTATATCATCAGTCCTCTCCAGCAGCACGGTGAACAAGAAGGTAACGGCCAAAATGTTAAAAATTTAGGTGCTGTGGTGTTCCATGACATCCTTTAGAGTCAGACCACTCTGCAAGTGCTGGTGGAGGAAATTCATTCCCAAACAAAAGTGAGCAGAAGAAGGCATTTCCTCTTAGCCTAGCGTTTGCCCACCCTCTGTCCTTGCAAAGTATTTTGTGTTCGTGACTTGGATGAAGTCAGAAGCAGTTGAAAGGCAGAAGGACCTGGCAGCCCAAATGAGGACTGTTATTTGGCGTACCTGGGCACCATTGGTGCACCTCCCAAATCTCTTCCCCTGAGAAAAGAACTCCTGGTGGCAGGATGTAGTTGCACGTACCGTTTAAGGTAAGTGCCAAGCACAGGAGGAATGATTTTAAGACAAACATTCACCTCACATCCAAGCAATGCTTTTACAGCCCTGGCTTGCTTGCAAACACAATCACACAGCAGCGAAATTGTTTCCTACCAGACCACCACCAACAATGGCAACTCTTTTCCTCCAAGGGGCACCAGGCTCCATTGCTGAGGCAGCTTCTGGGTTGTAGGTCCTTACTGCTGTGTCTTCACAGCCTGTCCTGCTGCACTGCCCTCACCAGTGGTAGGGGGAGGATATGGGTGGCTGAGTCACATCTAGGTTCTTCTCCCCTGGTTCATATTAAAGTTTAACTTCCAGCCCAGAGATTGTGGGTCAATCAGCTTGGTCATGTGGCTAGTCACACTAAGTTTTAGATGAGGAGATGTGAATGTGGCATTACTCAACCAGGCCTTGTTAAAAAGCCTGGTTTGAAAATTGCAAAGAAATTCTGCAGCTTTCAGGGTCATCCTGAAGAAACACACAGAGAGCAGGAGGAGAACTTACATCTGTTGAGCTCTTGCAGGTGCGTTGCAGGGGTACTATGGGATGACACAGAGTAGCTCCTGGAGATCTATGGGTGATATGTGAACCACACTGCTTGCCCAGGGCCCTGATCACATTTGCAAGGACACCTTTCGCCCAGGGAAACTGTGTGTCTTGAGTGGTTTAGAGTGTGATGGTAAACAGAGGATCCATGCCTAACCCATTGTAGCTTTGCAGGACTTGGATGAGGCTATAAGGAGACATCTCTATGTGCACCATATCAAATGATGATCCTTGGGAGGAAGTGCCTTGCTGACCCAGCACTGCACACAATAATAAACTAAACCTGCAATGCACAGCCCAAACTGGCAGATTTGACTCAAAAGAACAAGACCAAATGCATACACAAGCACAGTACCATTCTCCATTGCATGTCCTGGCTCCCAGTGCAGCAAGAGCCAACTGCTCCTGAGGGAACAGGGACCATGTGCCTCATCATGCCATGATCTCAACTTGCAGTGCCATGCAAGAAAATAACACACAGGACAGGGTCAGTAAGACCCACAAACAGTCCCAAGCCCAAGCTTAAGTGAGACTGCTGGCCTTGGGGAAGACAGTGATACCAGGTGGGATCTCTGGAGCTGCTTGAGGTGGTTAAAGCTGTTAGTGGCCATGGGGCCTGGCACTGTGAATCACCACTGAAGACCCTGCTATAGAGCACTGAACTGATCCACACTACCTGACAGTCACACACACAGAAGAAAGAAAACAAATCATAGAGGGTAAAGAGTAAGTTTTACATAGTAAATAAGTTATTTGTTAGTTGTTTGGCAGCATAGACAGCACACAGTTAGCTTACAGCAGTGACAGTTATGATTTGGAAATATCCCTCACAGCACCCTTTACGTATTTACTAATACGTAAATACCCTTTATGTATTTGTCCAGTAGGCCTTACACATTGCTCCACCACCCTGTGTTACCAATTTGATAGCAGCACTTTAAGGTAGACCAATTAATTTATCACCTCTGAAAATTAATAGGAAAAGAAAAGAAGGGAGAAGTGTTTGATTTATGTTGCTGAAGAATAAGGGATGCCAAGAAGAACCACAGGATTTTTATTTTGTAAGTCGAGTTCAATGCCTGATAACAAGAGGGAAAGGTTGAGAAATGATAAAACAAATATACACAGTTCCAGCCTGCTGAAATCAGTTTCCAATAGCTTTTTGGTAAGAAAACCCTGGGCAGCTTTGTAAACTTCGTGTCTGGGAGAGAGCGAGAGTCAGAGCCCTCTTGCGGCAGAAAATGTGTACTGCGGCGAGCCGGGGATGGGCGTTGCACGGCAACATTGAAATCCACTGAGTGCAGGAGCAGATTTCTTTCTCTTCTCCACCGAGAATTATTTATCCCGGAAGTGTGTAAAGCCAACTCACACAGATAGGGCAGAGTGCTTGTCTTCAGGAAACTCCAGTGCCAAGATTTTGCTCTGCTGTGCAGGTAACTTGCGTTTGGATGATTCCTGCTTATCTTTGCTTGCCTGGGTAGGCAATTACTGTAGGAGAACTATCTCTGGGGGAGAGAAAACAAAAAACGCTGGGGGGGCAAGACTTCAGGCTGGTGAGATTTGGCTACTAAACCCTCATCCAGGCATCCTGGGTTAGTTTGCATCATCCTCCTCTGGACTCAGCAAGCCCTTTTGCAATGGGCTCAGTTAGCACAGGAAGGGGACTCCCAGCCCTGAAGCTAAGCCATCCGCATTTGCAAGGGCTCAGGTAACACTGATTTCAAACCCAGGGGCTGCTGTGGGCTGCCAGGCCTGAAAGGCACGTAGGGATAGGTTTTCTTGATTCTGTGAAGATCAACAAAAAAAGGTGTTGTAGTTTTAGAGAGCCGACAAACTCTATTAAACCTCCCCAAAGGAGTAAAGGGAAACGCTCCACACAGGATTGGAAAGAATTGGAAACTTAAGTGGAAGTACTTTTCACAACTGTAGTCAACAGCACAAAGCTATACAAAATAGTCAAAATTTGTATTCACCCTTGGCCCAATTCTCTCCAACCCAAGATTTTTCAAAACCTCACTAAGCCAATGTCACCCAAAACCTCCCCNGGTAACTCAAAGCCAAAAGCCTCAACTGCCCCATAAATACCAGAGAAATACCAGCTCTGTGTGCTGGCAGCAGGGAGAGGGGGAAAAGGGGATCAAACTGACTATGCAACCAGTTTACGTAGGGAAGGGAGATGCAGGCTGATGTGAATGAAATAAAAAAAGATTACATTTTCCAGTGTCCACCTCCTGGACTATCCAGGAGGACTGTACTCAATGTATAAGACATCCAGTCTTAAACCCACAACAAGTGTGATTGCTTGTGGGTGAGTGGTCTGGGCTTGGAAGATAAGAGGAAACAACTGAACTAGCAGAAACATGTAAGTAGGCTACAGGTGCACAGTACATTTATTCTGAACATCTGCAGTCTTTCTCTCACTCCTTATACCAACAATGTGCAGTCTTACAGATAATTGGCTGTCATTCAGATTATTTAGAAACTGTTCAAATACAGGTTGACCTCAAGCAATGCTATGGTCCATGTGTAGAGGAACATGTACTATCAGAATGTAGGCCACCTGCAACAACAAAAAAAGGCTTTATTGTGTTTGGTAAACAGTCAACTGTGCATGCCTGCTGCAGCTATAAAAGGAAAGTGTAGATGCGTTTGTTATCATAACTCATGGTTGAAGCTAGCTGAAGAAGACAGTTTAAAAGTCATGACAAGATCTTCTTTTGCTGATTTCTGCAAACAACTAATTGCACAATTCTGCAAGGAGCCAAGAGATCTTTAATGGTACAGATTACAAACCATTGTAAAAGTGAAAGGGCTTGAAATGTTTATCCCTTATAATCCCATTAGATATATAATCTGTTTGGGAATTCAAATCCCATGCTAAAGAGGGCTGTACAGATACCTCTGACAGCTGGTCACCCTTGCCTGAGGATTCAGCTGCCTCCATCCTGTCCTTCTGTTCACTAATGCTTTTAAAGAGCTATAGTACAGAAACAAATCTGTGTTCTCACCAATGCAGCAGTGAGTCCCCATGCCAAAGTTCCCAGCCACTCCACCACACTCTAGAAATGTGCATTTTTAAATCACTGTCAGCACATAACAACTTCCTAGCACTGCTGGTTTCACGTCTTTTTTTCTTGCTGTCCCCTCTTGATGTATTCAGAAAGACTACTGCTCTCTCTTGGCTCAGATCCCTGCCCAAGGAGATCTCTTGCCACCAACATTTGCCTAGTTTCAACTGCAGCCCTGTGTGTGATCTGCACATATCTAGAAAGCTGGCCAGGACAAACTCAGAGATAACAGGGAAGGCACAGGCCAGTAAGCTCTGGGGAGCAGCTGTCTGCTGAACTCTGTTGATGGCTTGAGAATATGAGGACAGCCCAGAGAGAAATCCATCAATTGTGGCACTTAGTAAAACACCCCAGCTGCAAACGAATACTTATCACAAAGTAGTACAGTTTTTCTTAGGGAATGGTGGTGAGCTTTTTTCCCAGGAATTTCTGATTAGCACATGTATCAACACTGAGTCTATCAAATCACCACTTCACCTGCCTCAAACCCACTGCTGTTTCAAACACAATATACAGGACTGATCTTAGTGAAGAATTATGAAGGCATGGGACTGTCTGGTCTATCTTGATACATTTTCTGTGCAGAAAGGAAGAGACAGAAGTTTATGTCGGGTTGCCTGTTTACTTACGTAGGCAGGGCAGGGAGTGTGCTGTCAGTCCAGTGATGTGCCAAGGATGTGGACGGGAAGGCCCCATGGGACACTGGGAGCATCCCTGTGGGAGGGTAGTGGTGATGGTGGTGCACTGTAGATAGCCTGGGTCTGTCTCCTTTTACAGCCAGCGGAGCAGCAAACTGCATGTCCTTGTTGGAGAGAGACAAAGAATGATTTGCGAAATCTGTGCCCCCATAGGAAGGGTTGCTGGCTGAGGGGCTGGGTTCCCACTTGGCCACCCTTGGGTAAAGAAGTCCCTCAGCATGTATCTAGAGTACACTTTCACAAGCTCCAATAGAAAAGGTCCAGGAGATGCTTGATGATTCCAGATTTCAATGGATTTTCAAAGGCACTCAGAACCCACAACACCCAATTTATTCCACAAGCCTTCATCGGGGAAATAAATGGTGACAAGAAAGCCTGAGAATGGAGTCTGAGACCAGGGGGACACAAGCTCATCTTGCCATCTTCCCCTTTATGCAAGGTCCTCCACAGAAAACTTCAGATGAGTCTACTGTCTCTCCCAGCACCACAATCTGCCTCAAACATCTTCCCCATGGCAAGGCAGGAAGGGGGAAGAACACTAATAGAATCATAGAATGGTAAGGTTGGAAGGGACCTCAAGGATCATCTAGTTCCAACCCCCTGCCATAGGCAGGGACACCTCCCACTAGTACAGGTTACTCAAGGCCTCATCCAATCTGGCCTTGAACACATCCAGGGAGGGAGCATCCACAACCTCCCTGGGCAACCTGTTCCAGTGCCTCACCACCCTTACTGTAAAGAACTTCCTCCTAACATCCAGTCTAAATCTCCCCTCTGCCAGTTCAAGCCCATTGCCCCTTGTCCTGTCATTGCAGGACCTTGTAAATAATCCTTCCCCAGCCCTCCTGTAGGCCCCCTTCAGATACTGGAAGGCTACTATCAGGTCCCCTCGAAGCCTTCTCTTCTCCAGGCTGAAGAGCCCCAACTCCCTCAGCCTGTCCTCATAGGAGAGCTGCTCCAGCCCTCTGATCATCTTTGTGGCCCTCCTCTGGACCCGCTCCAACACTTCCATGTCCTTCCTGTGCTGAGGGTTCCAGAACTGCACACAGTACTCCAGGTGGGGTCTGACGAGAGCAGAGTAAAGGGGCAGAATCACCTCCCTTGCCCTGCTGGCCACGCTTCTCTTGATGCAGCCTAGGACTCGGTTGGCTGTCTGGGCTGCATGTGCACACTGCAGACTCATGTTGAGCTTTTCATCAACCCAGACTCCAAGGTCCTTTTCCTCAGGGCTGCTCTCCAGCCATTCACCACCCAGCCTGTATTTGTGCTTGGGATTGTGCCTACCCAGGTGCAGGACCTTACACTTGGCCTTATTGAATTTCATCAGGTTGGCCTGGGCCCAACTCTCCAGCCTGTCCAGGTCCCTCTGGATGGCATCCCTGCCCTCTAGCAAGTCGACTGTGCCACACAGCTTGGTGTCATCTGCAAACTTGCTGAGGGTGCACTCCATTCCTCTGTCCATGTCACTGACAAAGATGTTAAACAGCACTGGTCCCAGCACTGACCCCTGAGGGACACCACTTGTCACTGGTCTCCAGGTGGACATTGTGCCGTTGATCGCCACTCTCTGGGTTCGACCATCCAGCCAATTCCTTATCCAGCGAGTGGTCCATCCATCAAGTCCATGCTTTTCCAGTTTGGTGACCAGGATGTCATGTGGGACAGAGTCAAATGCTTTACTCAGGTCCAGGTAGATGACATCAGCTGCCTTTCCCTTGTCCACTGTCGCTGTGACTTCATCATAGAAAGCCACTAAATTTGTCAGGCAAGATCTGCCCTTGGTGAAGCCATGCTGGTTCCCACCAATCACCTCTGCTTTGTTTTCCATTTGCCTTAGCAGGACTTTCAGCAGGATCTGCTCCATGATCTTGCCAGGCACAGAGGTGAGGCTGACTGGTCTGTAGTTTCCAGGGTCATTCTTTTTACCCTTCTTGAAGATGGGTGTTATGTTTGCCCTTCTCCAGTCAGCAGGAACTTCACCAGTCTGCCATGACTTTTCAAATATGATGCACAGTGGTTTGGCAACTTCATCTGCCAGTTCCCTCAGGACCCGTGGGTGGATCTCATCAGGCCCCATGGACTTGTGCACATTCAGGTTTCTTAGGAGCTCATAAACACTCAAAATGAGAAACTGCAAAGTTGAAGGAAAATAGAATAGGACTTCGGTTTGAGGTGATCCTCAGCACAACTCTGACGTGAAGAAAAGTCAGTACTGCCTGTTACTTCCACAGCAAGTCCCCTGTGGGACTGCAGCTGCAAGCTAGCAGGCCTCTCTGTGCTGTGTGTGACCTACTGGGACATCAGTGCCCTGAAATGCCAGAGCTAGCAGCTGCAGTTGGAGGCTTTCTGTCCAGGCAGACATTTGGTTCCAAGCAGGTGCAGAAACCTATCAACTCCCTCAAGGCCATGGGCTGGGCTATGGAGGAGGATTGCATTTCCTACCACTCCATTAAACCCAGGGCTTGGGGCCTTTTAAGTTATCTGTTGCATTTGCAAATAGCACATAGGAAAGGTGTGAGTAGGCAAGGAGTGCAGAAGTGTGGGAGGAGTGTTACTTTCTCAGCACCTGGTGACAACATCTGAGAAAAAAACCCACACATCTTTCTTAGAGCACAGGGGAAATACCATAGTTAGCCTGGAAATGAAGTACAAAAAGTACTGGGGAAATTTTTGCAACACTGGGAGATCCCCTCCTCCCCAGAGATAACTGTCCTTGCTTCTTAGGCAATAAATGCTACAAAATAGAGATTAGAAATGCAATTTTACAAGGCACTTAAGGATGCTAAGAAGCTAGAGCACTCTGTTAAAAATAGCTTAGGAAATGGGCATCTAAGGATGTGTTCCAAATTACCTACATCTTACGAGGCACTGGACATGTTTTTTGAAAAATTCCTGTAGGGATCTACACACTCAAAATATCTTTAAGATCTGACTTTCAGAGCTCAGCAGCCATATTTTCAGTGAGACAGGAACAAGAGTAGTGGTGGTGCTCCACGTATGATCATAGAGTCTGTGCTTCAGCTCTAGATCATTTGAAATTGCCAGGTTAAATTTTACCAATTACAGGATTTGTAACGCAAATATCATCCTGATGTTTGCAGTAAGTGGACCTGCAGCAGCAGTGTAGATGTCATCCATACATAGTCTGTTAGTGGTTCAACTGTATAGACAAGATAATTTTCAGAGCTGGACTGAATCTAGTTTGCAGTTGTGGAGAAGACATTCTTCCATACGGTCCTGTCACAGTGCTTGCCCTGGTAAAAAAAGCAAACTGGGCTCTGCTCAGTTACAGTCTTCTGGTACAGTGAGTTTCAAGATGCATGCAGCTGTTAAACATCCCTTACCCCGTCTCCAGGAGATCAACCATTGCTTTGTGTGAGCAAATATGCCCTTCTGACTTCACTGTTACCTGCTGTGCATGCTGAACTGGGGGAGAGCTGGCTACAGCAGGCTGCGCGAATACCATTGGTGGCAGAGCCTTCAGCATCATGTTCTGCATTATGATCTGGTGCATTTGAGCATTCTGCATCAGCATCATCTCTACCATATCTGGAAAGAGGTTACCCAAAGGAAGAAATTAGAAGCTTTATCAGCAACTGACAGGCACCAGAGGCATCTTGGTAAAAAGTGACCTCCAGCATACAGATTGGTCACTGGAACTAAGACAAAGCAGCAGAAAGGACACATGGAAGTATCAGCATTATTTGCCCAGGCAGTGCAAATTTACTGTCTAAGAAGACTGTTCATGCAAACCTTCCTGTTTCTTCTCTCTTCATGCAAACCTTCCTTTTTCTCCTCTCTTCTACAAAGAGCCACTGCTGAGCATCTTCTCCCTATTAGTTTCCCTACAGACCCACCCCTCTGGCTATACTGACTGACAAGCTCAAGAAGGGTTGAGTGCTCGACCTTTCTTGCTTACTTTGTCATGGACTAGCTCCTTATAGGGCTCTGTTGATTCTGCTCACAATTATTATTTCCATGAGAGAGGTTCCCTCATTTTTATGTGACATTGCAGTGCCATCTTGAGAGTCCACTGCATGCATATCAAATCTACTTATCATAATCTCTAAGTTCTAATCACAAAGGACCACTACAATGGAACTAATTCAATTGGTGGTGTTGGAAAGGAAGGAGGGGCTGGGGGTAAAAGAAAAAAAATATCAAGACAACTCTCCCATTACTTTTGTTAAACTGGTCATACCAAAATTAATCTACATGTATCATCTTCAGAAAACTTATGCATGAATTTGGACTAATTTATTTATTTACTTTTTAAAAATCCTGACACTTACAGTGAAGAAAGAGCTGAGAAATATTACTGTTTTGTGGCTGAAGATTTATCAGTGAGATGCAGAAACCTTTGGCTGAAGTTTGAGCCAAGGAAACCATGCTATATTTTCATTCATGTATTATTTCACAATAGCATCCACCTATGTTTAGAAACAAACTCTGTTTATTGGCATTTCAGTGTATTTGGAACAGTACTTTCAGCTGTTCTGTCATGTTTTCAAAGATGAGGCACAATAAAAGCCTGCATTGTCTTGAGGGCATTGAACGGCAGGTTAACGAGAACAAAAGAATAAAGAACAAAATTTAGAAGCTTGTTTCTTAATTTTGGAATGATTTGTATGGATGAGTTCGATCTTGCTAATGTTATCCAGTGACTTGCATTGAGCTGATTTCCTTTCTCAGGGTTCCCTGGCAGATTGACCTTGCTTTGCTGAGCTTTTAGTCCCTTTTTCTTTAGTCCTAGTAACAAGAGTTTTTCTGAATGCCTCTCAGAAATGATATTTAGTCTGTTTATGGAATGAAATTCTCACAGCTCCAGCAGCAGCCTGATCATGAAACAGCATACCACTAAGTAGCCTGAATGCTGTCCCATGCCCCTTTCCTCTTGCTGTGGTACTTTGCCTGCCCTCTCTGGGCATGTTGATCGGAGCTGGCTGCTAGACAGAGGGTGTGTTACCTTCCTTAATGCTTCCAGAACGGAGGGAGGCCAAAGACTGGGCCGGGGGGATCTGTGTGATCAGAGGGGGTGGCTGAGGTAACTGCTGGATGATGGTGGCAGGCTGAGGTGGCATCTGAGAAAGAAAGGAAAACAGAGAAGACAGGGTTGGTTTTGGCCATATCCCTCATCTGCAGAACAGCAGGTATCATCTGCCTGGACTTCACGAAGGCTTTGGACATTGTCTCCCTTGATATCCTCATGGAAAAACCATTGAGGCTGTGTGCTGTGTGAGCAGTGATGTGCATTGGAAACCGGGTGAATGGCTGGGATAGAGTGTGAGGAATCCTCCTGCTCCTTTTGCTTCCTCATTCCTACAGTAAGCCACTCACACTGTTGATTTTGGGCCTTATTCTGTAATATGATTTCCTTTAGATTTTGCCTAGGGTAGTAAGGAACCTATACAACAGCAAGAGGCCTTCCTTTTTTGTTAGATGTGTGTTTCCATACATCTCCCAAATGGTTGTTTGTTCAGCTGGGTACAGCACTGGCAGTGTTTCCTAGGAGAGAAGATCCTTACCGTCTGCTGGATAATCCTTGGTGGCTCTGCTTGCGGAGCTGGAAAAGGTATCTGGTAGACATGTGAGGGCACAGCTCTGTGGTTATGACACTGACCTGCAGCTGGTGCAGGGGGCTGTGAAAGCTCTTCCAGAAGGTGCTGCTCCTACAAGATCAGGTAACTTCTTAAAGAAAGCTTGTTTGCAGAAAGGCAGATATTACTGTTACACTCTCTGGACAAAATGGGATTAGCCCCTGGGAGCCAGCAGCAAGCAGGAGACAGCCTCACTCACGAGAACACTGCTGCTGAAATGTCCATCTAACAGAGAGGCCACAAATGACCACTGCCACAAATGAAGCACTCAACCAGTATAAGGAAAGTGGTTTTTCTCATTGACTTGAGGCCTTACAGTTTTCAGTGTGAGCAAAAAGGAATGAGGGGAAAAAAATCCCAAAACCAAACTGCCAAAAGACTGGAAAAACATTTCATTAATGGTTGGTACCCTTCACAGACTAGGATTAAGTAATAGTAACAATAGTCCAAATTTTGACAGCATTAAAAATCCATTCTTTGTATTTGGCACTACTCCAGAGAGTTTACAGTATAGAAGTTCAGGACAAACAGGACCAACCCACCAACTAACTGAAGTGGGTGGAAGCTTTGTTAGCTGTAGTCAGTGATACATACTGTTCTCTGCCCCCTTTCCCTGAAGCTGGCCAGCCTCTGTAATTGGAACCAGCTGAGGATTGGATAGTGCCCAGGCCTAGAAGCAAGGGACATGAGAAAACTGAATCCACATCATCAGTGGATGTGCAAATAACCTGGCCCTTCCTGTTTCTGTCCAGAGAGGGCTCTTACTCTAAGATCTTGCAGGAGGTTTTTCCTTCGCCTTAGTGCACTTCGGAACATATCCTCATGCCCGTTCCCTGAAGGAAGGAAAATCTATTAAATCTTCAAAGGATCACAAAGACAAAACTATTATAACACCTACATGATGAGATTAGTTTTTAAAAATGTTTCCTTCCACAAACAACTTTAAGGTACTGTTCTTGTTAAAGTCACAAGCAGATAATGAGTTTATGACACATGCAGATGCAGCTGCTCAGGTCTACAAACGCAATTCAGCTTCTCTGAAAACAAACTTTTTAGATTTTTCTCTAAAGCTTCTTTTAACCACCTGGCTTAGAACAACATTTCAGCCTGAAATTTTGTAGATCTGCTCTATCCATGTAGAGCATGGTTGTGCAAAGTGTAAAAAAATCTTTTTGTGATATACCAAAACATACTCAGTTTTGGATGTCAACTTTTCTGTTTCAATTTTATTCTTTCATTCCTTTTCAGTTTTTCACACAGCTGATTTTGAACTCACTTGAAGTGAAAATAAGGAACAATGCTTTCAGATACATTGGAGGCATGTCTGGAGTTTCATCTGAAAAGCATCACTTTTTATCTTTGGAAGAGTTTGATAAAGACACAAGTTATTTTAAACTGCCTTATTTATGAGCTTTTAGCTGGTTCACTAGCTTGTATAGAGAACTGTCTACACTTTGGACATTTCATAAGCATGCTGGGATTCCTGACCTCTCTAATCAAACCAGAGTCAGGATGTATTGTACATCGTGGGATTCTGGTAAAGTGGTTTCACAGCTTTTATCAACACAGTCCTTGAGAGCAATTTTTTCAGGATAACAATTTGTTTTGAAGGCTGAGTCATTTGTTTTTAAACACTGGAAACCATGCTCTGGTTTACAAATCAATGCTGACCAGCTTCAAGTGCAAAGCATCATTAGCAGTGGAGTATTCCTGCTGCCTGGATCTGTAATGTATCCTTTTCAAGACCACCTCCGCCAAGCTTACAGCTGGACTGCAACAGAGTCTTGGTCATAGGTATAGGAGCTAGGACAAATAGAATCACCAGTAGTTTGCTCCAGCTGAACCAACATCTGCAGCTGAGAGGCTGTAGAGGACATCTAGGTAGGAAGCAGTTCTTATGTCAGTATTCAGCTGGTTGATCAACTTCCCTTTGTCTAAAAACCCAACACAAAACAAACCCAAACAACTACCCCCCCACCAAAAAAAAAAAACCAACAACAACAAAAAAAAAAGCCAAACAAACAAATAACAACAAACAGTTGAAGAAACTGAAAAGATAAAGTGTAGATAGCTGTACAGCATAGCAACGCCATTCTCCTTCCATCAAGGCTGCTAAAATTCACCAACCTGATTAGGACTGAGACTAGTATAGAAACTGACATTACTGCACAAGATTCTCAGGAACTTGCTTTTTTTTGGCTACTTCCAACCCCAAGGCTATATACACATTAAGATACTTAGACTGGGCTGAGGCTGCACTGACTCAAATTCAGAGCCTCCCTCCAGACATGTCTGTCACAGAGCCAAGACAGAGCAAGTTCAGCTACCCAGATGTTCAACCACTGAGCACACAGCTTTTCAGGAGGAGACACGATTCATCTGATGTGACCAACTGAGGAACTCGTGCCTGAGAACATCACTATGCCCTTTTCATATTAGAACAAAGGTTTCTGTTTTACTTGCAGCTGAGAGAGGTGACTCCATCTTCTCTAGGTTCTCCTGCTCATTTTCCAGTCTCTGTTGACAAAACCACAACAGGAACTGGTTGTAAGTCATACAGCAAAGATCACAACAAATTCCAAACCTACCTTACAAACACCGGTTTGCAAAGGAGGAAAAGTGGAGACAATAGTGCTTCTTAACAGCTAAATCTCCGCTAGCAAAGTGTTCATATAAGTAGGAGAGGTCTCCACACAAACCTAGTTATGGTAAAAGAAGAGTCATGCTTCCAACTAGCCAGGCTATCCCAGACCTGGAAACTGACAGCATGATGAATCAAAAGACTTATACATCATTTATTTTGTAAGACAAAGAAATAGATCATATGAAGAATTTGATGGCAGCCACTTTTGGCTATTTGATGACCTAGCAGGCCCAGATGTCCCTGATCAGCTACATCCAAGGCTTCCATCCACACCTGCTGCTCATGTGCCCAGGAACCTCTTTAATTTCAGCTCTATGTTTTCAGTTCTTGCCTGAGTTAAACTGGGTGAGTAACTGGTCTGCAGTTCAATTATAGCCATGCCTTTGACTGGTCAAGGATCTTATTAACCCTATTCCAAACCTGCAGACACTTCTCAGGTTGGCCTTGGACCTGCCTCATCACTGTGAGCTTGCCTGTTAGAATTGGATTTTTTTTTTTTTTAACCTGGGCACCATTTCTGGTTCTGCTCTGCTTGCCACCCTTGGGTGCTGGCCAGCCAGGCACCTGCCTTGCTGTCTGTGTTGCTGTTCTCAAGTCCTTGCTCCTTAGGAATCATCTGACCCTTATTGCTCCTTGATGCTCTTTTCTTGCTTCTGCACAACTCCACACTGCTGACAGTTTTGACCTCAAATATCTGCATCGTCTAAGATGAAAGACTCTCCTGGGGAGACAGATGCCATTTTTAGCATACTGATCTCCAGGCAAATTTTTTCTCCTTCCAGACAACTCTTTAAGTGGCTTACTGAGGACACTGAAGCAGAAGATCCACGCTAGTGGATGTCAGAAGTACTGAGGATGGAGGAACAGGGCTGAGTAGAGAACCCTGGGTGCCTTATTGTGTCAAGTCACAGGAAAACTACTGGAATTCTGTGTTGTCTCTCATGTGCTTCCAGTAAAGGTCTGCTCACACCTCACAGCAACACATCTTGTGTGAAAATAACAAAAAACAAGGCATGAAATTGCCTTAAAACAATCTGAGGTCTCTTCATCCAGAATTTATTGCTAAATTTTTCCTATCACAACTCAGACTGCTGACATGTCCCCTAAGATGAGTCACTTTAACATGATTTTTAATTTACTGTAGGTCTATGTAAATGTGTACAATGATATTTAAGAAAGTAAAGCTGACTAGTATCACTGCACATTGGTCTGCCTCTACTTGCAAAAGAGAGAGGTTTTCAACTGGCTGCAACCTCCTTTGTATCTCAGTGGAAATATGATTATTTAAAAGACTATTTTAATTCTTAAACATGCAAGATCAAAAAGCAGAGCAAAACTGATCACTGCAGTTATTCCCTTACCTTTTCTAAGAGTTTGAGTTTCAGTTGTGTCAGGTGATCCACCATTGAAGAATCCGTCATTGTAGCAGTCTTCTGGAAGAGTAGGCAGGCAATAACAGGTTAAAAAGCTAAGGAAAGGCATGTGGTTTTTCAGTGGTCATTTTTAACCCCACTGCAATCTGCAGAGAAGATTAATTTCTTTAGAAAAAAAACCCAAACAAAACAAAAAACCACACAAGATTGCAGGCAATTGAGGGTAGAAGATAAAATCTTCAGCTTCCCTTCCAAATAAAAACCGATTACAGATGTTCACCACAATGTCAGAGACACAGCTTTTACTGTCATTTTTCTCTGCATTTTTGTTTTGCAGGTTGTGATGGTCACAGATGGATAACACAGGGTGGGTATTTGTCAGTTCTTAATGGTTGATAGCCTTTCCCCAGCAGTGTTACCAAGCCTGGCCCTCTGTCTTGTTAGCGTCTTCTAAGCAGCTCAAAGTTTTATGCCTGTAACCTGGTTGCAAAGTTTGTTGTGCTAATCTACAATATAAACAATTTAATCTCTAGGTGTAGAAGCTTATGTACCTTTTGTAAAGCAAATACCCAGCACATTAGTGGGCAAAATAAAACCAGTGGTTCTTTAACACAAGCCCAGTGTCAGGGGTCAGATTATGATCTTGTTGATAGCAATGTTTATTCCCATGTAAGGGGCCCATACGCTTCTGACAAAGTTTAAAAAACCCCAAATGTTTGATGAGATTTCCTCACCAGATAGCAACTAAAAACTCAAAAAATTAGAAAGCATAGGTGGAACTCATCCCCAGATAAGTAAAAGAGTAAAGAAGCTATAGTAAAACATCCTTTTGCTTACCATCTCCCAAGCAACCTGTAGGGTGTCTCACTCTTCCAGCAAAGCCCTACCAGCATAAAAACCAGGGCAGCATTTATTAGTGACATCTATAAAATCAACACCTAGGCACGAGAAAGAATTCAAGTAACAAATACTCATTCTCAGTATCACATTTTAAGCCCAGTTCTGCCCCTCAGAGAGTGAGGTTACAGAACCTTCCTTACTTGAAGGTCATAGCAAAACTGCATCTGAGTCACTGCTGGTAGCTGGAGAGCTGATAGATGCTTTTAGGGAGCTCTGTGGAAGCAGCACAAATTACTTCCTCCAGTTGTGACCCATACAGTACACATGTGCAATACGTCCTTAAATATACATAGACTGGTAGTCACCGAGGAGGACACAGAAACTGAGATGTGAAGATCCCAAAAATAGCTGTGCCATGTCAGAGCTGGGGCTCAGCTTTCTTTGGCAAGGTTCGTTTGTAAATGCTACGAGTGGCACAGCAGGACAGAGAACACTCTCACCTGCCAGGAGTTTCCTGAGAAACAGCTCTGTGTACATTTTTATTTTTTAAAAACCCAACAGATTTTTTGCATGTTATCTGTAACATCTTTGACCTCCTCTTCTTTTGGGCAGCTGTGACAGTCTGACAAGGAGTTTCCTAGTTGTCTTAAACTTAAGCTTAAGCTTAATTATGCAATTAAAGTGCACAGATACATCTGACATAACTGTTAGGGGGAAAAATATATTTAGACTGTTTTAAGTCTAGATTCCTGGAAATTTTATTGGAAATATCCAAATTCATTATGTGAAATTTATATGACTGTTCTCTATGCACTTTTCCCATACCATTTGTGATTTAGAATCATGGAAACAGAATTGTATTCTCATTCAGGTCTCTTTTCTAAGCAAGAAAATCTATTTAATTTGTTCTCAAATAACAGATTTTCCTTACTCATTAATCTTGTAACTCAGTGTTTAGGTATAATGCAAGATGGTTTAGGTATAATGCAAAAGCCCACACAGACTGCTCAGCCTCTCCACTACTAGCTTCTGAAAGTGTTGCATCAGTTGCACCTTTAAACACACCATGGGTTTATATGCATGTTTACACAGTCTCATGTTTACCCTGTTTGCTTTTATCTATACCTTTGTAGTTCATAAACCCATCTGTGATTGGGTGACCAGGGTTATTGGCAGCATTCAGGCAGTTACATAGCAAAGCAAACTATGTTGGTGTCTCCAGACAAGCATAACAGTAACAAGTTGGCTATTAGTCACTGATGATGCTGTAGCAGACCTTTTGACTACTGATGAATAGAGGTGGTTTTGCCATCAACTGGTTTAATAAAGTGCCCCCTAGAAGTTAACTTTGTAGAGCCTTCATTGTAATAGAAATAGAGGATTACAAGAAAGGTTGGCAAAAAGAACAAAGTATAAGCATTCCATCAAAAACACAGCACCAGTGTCAAGCAACTGTGTTGACTGTAGAGAAAATCTAAAAAGAGAAACATCTGCTGGAGGTGAGTGGAATATAAGAGAAAATACAATACTAAGTTTTGATGGAAAGCATTTTTAATCTGCTAAGGTGTGTTTCTTTTCCCACACAGGATGCCCTGGTCACGGTGGGATCCATGCTCTAGGAACGTCTTACAACTTGCTAATTAATGATTTGCCAGAAGCGTGCTAACCAGACACAAAAGGATCTTGCCAAAAGGGATCTACAGTTACAGAGTCTACTAGGGCTCACACATGAACATAGTGAAGCAGAAGAGCAAAACTAGCCAAATTTATTTCTGCATAAGTTTAGCATGAGTTTTACATGCCCCTCACAGAAGATCATTATTCCGCTCTATTTGGCAGTGCTCAAGTCAGAATTTGGATACTGTGCCTAATTTTAGATGTAGTGGTTTAAGAGGGAAAGAAAGTCTAAGAAAAAAAAAGAAAGAAAGATTAAAATGGTACAATTACAGAATTTTGAGGAAGACTTAGAAGAACTGGCTTGCTTTAGCTGGTAAGAAGATGGTGAGGAGAGGACAGGCTAGAAATCTTTAAAGTAATGAAAGGAAACAAGCACAGGGTAGGGAGTTTGTCTGATAGGGATGACCAAGAAGCATTTGACTTAATGAGAGAAAAACCTGGTAAGAACAGTAGGATAAATGATGAAGCAGCTATCTAAGAAAAAAGCTCCACAGAAGCTGTTGGAAAACAATATAAACTACTGTGCTGAAACTTTGTAGGACTGTTAGACTCCCACCCTTCAAATATAAGAATGGATTAGATAATCTACTCAGGTCCATACCATTGCTACATTTCTAGTGTCTTTTCTTGATTCCGATACTTTATGCCCTCAATTTCCATTACTATAACTTGTAAAACACAATATAAAACCACCCAGACTGACACACCTGGAAATTTTTGAAGACTATAAACTTTAATGCCTTGGTTCCACAGGGAGGAGTCTTTATCATTTCAGTCTCAGAAAGGTGTTTTAATATATTAAATGAGAGGTAGAAGGATAAAAAAAGAAAACCACATCATACAAAAATTACCAATTGAGAAGTACATATAATTTCTTTCCAAATAAGTGTCTGCTTTTGCCAATTGTAATGTTGCATTTTGAAGTTAAACATACTTTATAGTTATTTAACACATTGTCTTATAACAATCTGTAACATTGATTTTTACTGTTATTTCTGAAAACAGTTGCCAAGTGTTAGGGCTGAGCCAGCCACTAAATGAGTGACACATGCTCTATACCCATCCCTCTCCCTTCCCAAAGGGAAGAGAAAAGGAGAAAGACCTACAAATTGGAAAACTAAAACTACTTTAATGAAAATAATAGCAATAAAATGAAATATACATGAATATATATAAAACTAATATTGAACTCAATACCTCCCACCCCCTCTACCCCCGATGGCAATTAGTCACCACCACCATTGATGCTGAGGCAGAAGTCCCAGACTGGACTCAGCAGCAAATGGAACTGGAATCAGGAGCTGGATTCTGAAATTCAGGAACTCATAGATATAGATCCAAGGCAGAACAGACACAGCCCCCCTCAGATGTTAACCACTGATGAAGAGGAGGAAGTTGAACTTTGTGATCTTTCAGCTTTATATTAAATATGACATATATGGAATGGAATGTATAGTTGGTCAGTTTAGGGTCACCTGAACTGTTTGGTCCTACCCACAGGTGAATCCTTTTACTCTGGACTCCCAAGGCAGTACACAAGATTTTAGCAGTGACCTTGGACCACACGCCAGTCCTTGGTACTAACTAGAAACATCCATCCCTATTCCTAGCAACAAACAGTCTGGAAAAACAGGCTGTCAGTTTCGCAAAGTGCAGTTACTTAGAACAGAGACCGAGCTGAAAGGTAAGATCACTGAAGAGAATTTGTTCTGTTCTAATTCAAACCAGGACAACAGCCATCCTAATTTGAGGCAAATTATGCTTATAGTGGAATCCAATTAAGTATGCTATACTAATAATTTACTGTATTTTTTTATTGTTCTTTTATACACCAATGCAAACCACTAGTCTCTGTGAACACTGTTTTATTTACAGCCTGATCATTACCAGCCTGATCTTAATGTGGCATTATCAGCACTACTGTTAATTTACTTGAGATATAAATGACCTCTATTGCTTTTACAGCCAGGTAGGACTGGCCCCTGCAGAAAGGGAGGTGGTGGCCCTGGCACACTGTCTGTCTGGCTTCAGCTGCCCCACTGTAAAGCTTCACTAACAGTCCAGAACCGAAGTCCAGATGCTACCAGGACAATCTGAGTAGCACGCAGTGTTGCTAATGCTAGCTGATTGCCACTGCTGGAGACTGGTCCTTTTCAAGTATTTCCACTTCAGTCGATTTAATCAAATTAGCTCTAGAAATTCTGACATTTTAACAAGGAGACAGGGATATAAGAAATTGTAATGCACAAGTTGTTTATTCAAAAGGGAAAAAAAATTGTTAGTAAAACACGACTGAGTTATTTTACAATTTTTAGATGGAGCGAGGTGTCAAAGCAGCAATTTCTTTTAAAACTATTTTTTTAAAAATTAACATATGCAATTTAATAAAATTGACATAATAAACACCATATCTATTTTTAAGAAACTTTTTTGTTCTGAGCTTCCTTCTGTTTCTCAGATGATGCTAACTACACAAGCATTGGCTGGAGATAGACTCAGAATCCTAACTGCAGGAGCATAGTTTACTCATTGAAAGTTTCACTCTTTCTTCGAAGGGTGAAATTGACCGTGTAGAAAAGGAAAATCGACGCACACAATTCATACACCAATACTCGGCCACATCAGGGTCAGCTTTCCCGCGGCGCCGCCTATTGGCTGTCTCCTATCCTGAACAGGGTCGTGGCTGGCGGACCGTTTGAAATCGGCCACCCAGCGCAGCCCGAGCGATGGGCGGGTGCCTCTCCCATTGGCGGCTGCTGAGGAGGGGCGGGCACTAGCAGCGTCGGCGGCGGGACAGAGAGTAGCCTCCCGCCGGCACTGTCTGTCCCAGGAGTCAGCAGGGAGGGTAGGCGGGGCCAGTCTAACGGATGCTGTCGGCATTGGCTGGCGAGCCGCCGCCATGCCGCTATCCTCGCCAATTCAGGAGAGCTTCCTCCCTTTCTCGGGAGGAAGGGCCACCCCTGCTCTTTCATTGGCCAGTGATGGCTGCCGCCGCCTCGCGGTTGGCGGTGGTGCCGAGGCGGGCGGGGAGAAGGCGCTGAGGCGGCCATGAGCGAAACTTCTCTGTCCCCTCCAGTGTGACACTTGGAGGGGTGTGAATTGGGTCTGGCTGCCGTTGTTGAGCCCTCGGCTTGCCTGCCTCATGGAGGCGGAGGATGAGGCGCGGAGGCAGAAAGTGGAGGCCGGAAGGGCTAAGGTGAGAGGAGGGGGTCCCGGCTTGGGGAGGGGCCGTCCCTGTCCCGGCCTGGTCTCTGGCGCCCGGCGCACCGAGTTGGTGGGTCTAAGGGGAGCCTGCCTCCTGGAGCCGCCCGCGGCATCTTCTCTGGTCGCTCCGGGCTTCTTCCCCACGGCGGGGCGCCAGCGGGTTTTCCTTCGCTGCGTGGTGGGATCCGTGCCACACTTGAAGCCCGAGTCGGAGGGTAGGGGTGGCAGCAGTGCTGAAACGTTCCTGACAGATCTGAACTGTGTCAGGAGGCGACTGGGGCTTACTGGTGCATCGTGGCGGTGTCATAACTAAGCGTGTCTAGCGATGCTTCTTGAATACAAAGTACCTCGGCGCTTTGCCGAATTCCAACAGAAGTGTATAAACATTGCCTTCCATGAGCAAAGAGTAGCTTAAAGTATTAAAGTAGTGTATGTATCTTCCCTTAGATACTCTCTTTTTCTTGTTTGTTTGGGGTTTTTTGTTTGGTTACTTTTGGGTGATGGTGTTTTTGTTTGTTTGTGGCTTTTTTTTTCTTTTTTTCTGTTTTTCTCTTTTTAGTTAGGATTCCACAGGGTTGTTTGTGGAAATACTCTATTTCCAGATGAGAATCCCTAACAATAGATGTTGCATGTATTATTACATCAATAACTGGTCCATTTGCCCTTGCATCTGTGGGTGGATCATTGAGAACTAGATTGGGTTGGTTTGTTTTCAGTTAGGTGTAGTTTGATGGGACTGTGCAGAGAGGTCATATAATGTGACCAATGTATAAAGGTAATGTTCTCTTAGTAATTACTGTCTTAAACTATGTGATATGTGTTGACCCTCTTTGATGAATACTTGTGCTTTGGTTTGGTAGTGGTGTTCAAACTGGTCAGCTGATTACTTTTAATTTAAAGCACTTGTGCTGTTTTTTGAGTCATTGCCATATTTCGCTTCTGGGGGCCTGTTGCTGAGTAAGCCTTGCCAGTCTGAAGCTGCAGTTTTTTCCCTGTTCCTTCCATCCCAGCAAGACTAGGATGGGTGACTGTAGCTGGAAGGGAATAGCTGAGGCTGCACAGGGTGTTGGGAGATTGGGACAGATTATATCTCTCCATGATAGGGTACAGAATTTTCACCCGTGCTATCACTTCTAGTGTTTCTTCCACAGTCATAGGGCTACGACTCCTGCAGGGGACCTGTCTGGAAATCTGGCTAGTGGGATCAGAGTTAGCTTACAGCTGTGCATCTTTTCAGCAGTCTTCTGTGCTTCCATTTCAGCTCTCCCTTCCCAGTGCTGTGCAAAAGGCATTTACTGGGAGAGGAGCAGAGTTATGCCCAAGGATTTTCTGAAGTGGCTTGATGTTTGACAGTACAACTCCTCCATTCCTGGCCTGTCCAACCCAGATGCTGTCGTGGTTGCCACACTCTCTACTCACGTTTAGCAACTACTCATGTGCTTGCCCATGCAGCCTTGTTATGTGCTCTGTAAACACAATTTCCTGTTGAAAAATGATTTTATGATGATTAATTTTTAAATTAATACTGAGAGAGAACAGGAGTTCTTCAGGTTGAAAATTTACATTAGCTAGAGTGTCTGTTTATAGCTAGAAAAACGTGTTAAACTTGTCTTGAATAAGTTATTACTTCCCACCTGTTGTACAGCTGTTGTTTTCCATTAAAAAAGAAGTAGGGACTTGCATTATGTTTCAAGTTATGTGCAGAACCAGTATTGCTGTTACGTTTTTTTTAAAAAAACCTGTGTGCTGATGATCTGTCCTCTTACCATTTAAAAAGAAGTATGTATTGGCCCCAGCAACATTGCTACTGCATAGAGTCACACACCTGGTATATTGCAAGGAGAGGAAGGAGTTTATAAAGACAGTAGATGTGTTTCCTCTGCTTATTAACGTGTCCCAGAGATCCATTACTTGGCTAGCAGATTGTGGACACTTGACATTTTCAGAAACACTCAGACAAATGAATGGAAACACTATCCATTGGGGCATTTTAAATACAGAGATACTGTGTTAGGGTTTGGAGTGCAAACACGTGAGGTACATGTTCCTTAGTATACTCTCACCCAGTTTCTACCATGTTTAGCTGTGTGCTTGCTCTGTTCTTGTATTTTCACTTATGTACCTGAAGTTGTGGGGGTCGCTTATGGAATAGATGCATATTGGTCTCATTACTGGAATAAATGCACCTTTGGTCTTACTTGGTGCACAGTAGGATGTGGCCGTGCTGCTGAGTAGGTGTATTGCAGGACTGTAACATGCTTCAGAAACTTGCTTTGGATAGCTCCTGGTTTTGAAGGCTCTTACATAATAAGGCAGGAGGGAACTGTCTCTCCTTTTTGTTCTGTTTTTTTTGTGTCTCCTTTGTACTGCCCTTCTCATGAATAGAAATACAGTTTTGAGTGGAGAAAGTGACTGTGAGCAGGTGCCGTATTTCCTTACTGTGGTGCAGGTCTACAACAGCTTAATGTGATCCTGTCTCTGGACCACTGTAGAATTGTTCAGAATTTATTCGTATCTTCTTTCTAAATTGTCTCACTGTGTCACTGTGAGGGTGCTCACAGTGGCAGGAGGCAGGAGTGTGAGGCTAGTTACAGACTTCTGTTGTAGTAACCAGGCTTATAGCAACCTATACGGTTATGGTGATTGTCATTTGATACTGCTTGTATCTGGAGTTGTGAACTGCTGTGTCGTGAGTTGTGGGGTTTTTTTAAGTCTGCTAAATAATGACTTGGAAGAGGAACATAATGTAGATTTTCTCTTCTTTAAACCTGTACTTGAATTATTCTTTTACATACAGGAGTTAAAACTCTATTGTTGAAATGCATTTAAGTTGTCACATAATAATAATAATTTCGACTGTTGTATTAACTGGAAATTGTGATTATTTAGCAGCTAAGTACTGACTGTGTCAAATATTTCAGGTTTCCATTTTCAATACTGATAGCCAAAATAGTAATTGAGAAAAAGATCTCTACCTCCAGAGATAGTGTAGGCCTCTTGGTTACAAGCATCTTTCTTGTGAAATGTACTAAATAAGCCTGTGTTCATGTCACCTGACAAGCTGGGTAGTTACCCCACACAATGCAACACAAAACCTGATGTTGTTGTTTGAGTTCTGGGATGCTTATATGGTGATGACCGTGCAAATTCAGAGTTGCCCTGCAGTTGCCACTTTTAACTGACTCCTGGTGAAATGAAGTTGCAGTATATTGGTACTTGCACAAAGACAAGATACTCTGCCATGGAGAGCTGCTTTGAATGCTACGATGGATAGTGCTGTTGGTGTCCATGTGGTATGCTAAGTCTTGGCTAAAAGTGAAGCTTTTGCCTTTGCATATGCTACTAGAAAGTAAACTGAGTGTTAGGTCCTTTGTGATGGTTTGGGAGTTATCTGCTCCTCCACACTTTGTAAAATCACCCAAACTAGACTCAGTCGGCTGGAAGTTGAGATGAAGATCTATTTACAGCTTAGCACAACATACAAGCAGATATATACGCAATATATATGAATATTTACAGAAATATACAAGTTAATACAGAAGAACAACACCCCTCCCAGAAATCAGAGACCCCAGGAGGGCTCCCAACCACCGTTCTACCTTCTCCCCACCCCTATTCCTTACCCCAGGGTTTGGCTTACACGCAAGGTGAGTTTGGAGGATCAGCCAGGAGGGTTAGAAGGAGAGTGGTTAGTGAGATTACTCGGTAGAGAGGATAAGGCAAGAAGCTGCTAGACAACCTGAGATGCTGTGCGCCAGGGACTGCAAGCCCGAGTGGCTTATCTTTGTTTTGTATTCTTTTCTTAAACATCTCAGCAAGCCTATGAGTGAAGTAGACATCACCATTGTTTCTGTTTCTCAGCCTGTAATATAATTTTCTCCATTAAAATATTCCAATTAGCCTCAAAAGAGCACATCCTTCAAAAGGGTTGTGGTGGGATCTCACTGGAGTGGGGAAGCATCAGTGTTGCATGCTTTCTTGGTGCTGGCACACACACACTACTATTGGATCACTGTCTCTGATGATACTAAAAGGACACTTAAATCTATGTAGCCAATTTAAAAACTGTGGAGGCATGGGACGAGGTGGCCGAGTGGTGAAGGCGATGGACTGCTAATCGAGGTGGCCGAGTGGTGAAGGCGATGGACTGCTAATCCATTGTGCTCTGCACGCGTGGGTTCGAATCCCACCCTCGTCGGGTCCGCTGTGTATCTGAAACTCTTTAATTTCCCTTTCTCTGCCCTCAGTGGGAGCCCCTTCTCTGTCAGGTGGCTCTGTAAATTTAGAGTGTGTTTAACTCTGCAGACACTTTCATAGACTCAACAGACCTAGTAATCCTCTGGTGTTTTGGTGTAGTCCGATATTTCTGCGTGATGTATATTGTGATTTTGTATGTTTAATGCATATGAATGGAATGAAATAAGTTTTGCTTTCTTTGAGCTGAGGTCTTTAAAAATTCTTGGTCATTGGATATCCTGGAAGGTTTTGGTAGTTTAATGTCTTCTCAATGTTAATAAACACTTTTATCTCCCTTCATGAAATGATTAACTGTTCTCGGTGATGGCCACTCTATCTGCCTTTCCTTTTTCATCTTTTTCTGCTTGCTTTGCCTCTCTCTTCCTTTTTTTCCTCTGCTTCAGCAGCTTCCTATACTCTCCATTTTTCTGCAGGTTTCCTCCTGTCCCTTTTCCCCATGTTGTCAGGTTAATTAGTGCAATAGCTATTTTTGACATATGTTGCTGTCAGTAAGTGCTAGAGTTAACACCTACCTGCTTTCAGAGAATATTTGTCTCACTACAGTTTTATTTATTGATCTGTTAGTTTTGTTTGTTATGAAAAGCAGCACGGCATCTGACAATCTTTGTTTAACTACATTCAGTATTAATAACTAGGCAAACTGCAGAACATAATAATCAAAAGAAGTTATTTGTACATAAACAACTACTGGTAAGAAACTCATGTCCTTCTGTAAATATACTTTTAAAATAAGCTGCTGAGTGTAGCACGTGTGTGACCATCTATCTGTTGAGAAGCTAAGCTGTCAGGTAGAAATTGCTGAAATGGCATGGGTGTCAAGAAGAGAGGACCAAACCAAATCTTTTTCACAAGTTGGATTTAAATAAATGAACCAGATTTTTCTGCAGAGTGGCAGTTTTACAGGAAATCCAAGCTGACAAGCAGTGGATTTTTTTATATGTATTGCAGTAGAACTTGGTAATCATGTTTGCAACCCGTTGTGATTTGACTGTCTCATTGCAAGGATATATTAACAGTGCACTTGATAACGGATGGTTGAACCTTGGAGAAGGTTTTCCTCATCACAAGGTTGTCTGGATTTATACTGTGAAGGAGATGTTACTTGGAATTGCTGCCTATATGCAATATTAGAATTAAAAATACAAAAATCCTTTTAAAGCCGTTTAAGGTGCTAAGGAAAGTTGGGTAATCAATTCTGCCAGTGACATTCTTTACAAGTCCCTGGCGCTTTGTAGGACCGTGATAGTCTGATAAAGTAGAGCATCTGATTCTTCAACAGAAGAAATTAGAATGACCTGGCTTAATTGATTTTCTATTTATGTACTGTAGGCTGCTTTGTGCCTAGGAAGTTTGCTGTTTTATCTTAAGAGTGTGGCAGGGAAGGAGCATGAGAATTCACTTATGATAATTTTAATCTTAAAGCTTACTCTGGAGAAGATCCGTTTAGATACGTTTACAGGGAGTTATTGTCTTTGCTGGTCTTGTTGAAAGACTGGTCAATTATATTTTTTTTTCCTAGTGTATTGACAACTAGTTCCTTTAGCAGTCTGACTTGCTGTAATTGTGGATTGTCATTGACAAACAGTTTCACTGAGTAAAATTTGATTCATTTATTGAAATGAGTCTTTAGTACTGATATGAGATTTCTTTCTTGATTGTGCAGTTATGCAGTATGTTCTGAATGTGTAGAAAATAGGAGGATAAAGCAGTTTTTCTGCAGATGTATATATTTTGCCACAATAGGATCTTCATCACCCATGAGTGTGTTAATCTTGTGGTCCTGTTACTTTTTTCTCACTTACCTCTCCCTCTACCTCTTCCAATCTTTTCTGCACAGCTTGCTTACTACAGACAGCGAAAAACAAAAACCAACATCACGCAGCCGCAGAAAAAGACGTCGAAGAGGAAGGGCTCGTCTGTCCACACGCATGACGTTCCGAAGGAAGAGTACCCACTAGCGGCCCAAGATGTTGGAAAGGGTATAGAGAGCGTGGCTGAAGACTCCAGCGTGCTGGAGAGCGTGGCTGAAGACTCCAGCGTGCTGGAGAGCGTGGCTGAAGACTCCAGCGTGCTGGAGACAAGAACAGAGACAGAGGTACATCTTACTATTTCTTGGATTTTGCTTTGCTCTATCTGCAGATAACAAGTATTCCAGGTGATTGTTTTACTTAATTGGGTATTCGCTGTCTGGCACTGTTAATCAGCTGACACTGAGAAGTAAGTAAATAATTGTTTTCTCTTCTAATAATAAACTCTCTTACAAAGTGATGTAAATAACTGAAAAAAATATCTCCATTGTGTGGACTGGTCAGTGGTACTGTCAAGGAGCTGATTGATATTAACCTGCTAAATTAAGATCTTTCATGCTTTCCCTGCCTTTATCTAGTTTGGGTAGACTTCTGGTTCTGTGGCTATGACTCCATTAAATGGCACATCCAGACTGAGAGGCATAGCAGATGAGGAAAACTGCTGGGGTCTTACAATGTGTGACTTTGTTTGGTTTTGTATCACTTTGCTGGCTCAAACATGCAAAATAATTTGTTCCAACATAATCTCTGTGGCTATTGTAAAGCCAGCATAGGTGTTGTGTTCTCTGACAATCTTGTTTAAATTGTGTTTCTGCTTGGGCCTGATGTATTTGAGTTTGTTTATACTGGTGACTCTCTAGATGTAGTTATGTTCTTGCTTCAGCTCACAAGCAGAATTTTGATTATCATCTATGGGTTAGACAGACAGGTAAATACTTTCTTTGTGTCTTACAATAAAAATAAACAAATCGTGCCAAACTGTCTGCTCTAAAGAAAAAGCATACAGGATTTTGCCTTGAGTAACCTGTACTAGTGGGAGTTGTCCCTGCCTATGTCAGGGGGTTGGAACTAGATGATCCTTGAGGTCCCTTCCAACCTTACCATTCTATGATTCTGTAACTACAGCAGTGTCATTATACTCATGTGAACTTAAAAAACAAAAAATCACTTACTGCTTCTAAACAGCTTCTGTCAAAATACTTGGTTTGTCAAGTAGATGGAATTGCTTTGTAGGTTATGTGGAGAGTGCACCCATAGGGAGGTAGTAGTCATTTCGAACTATTGCATGCAGATTCAAATTACAGGGAGGGCTATGTACTGCTTTTTCTAAATAGGGTTATGGTCCCCTTTCTCATGAGAATTTAGTGAGACATAAACAAGTGTATGTATCCGAAAGTGGTATTGCTTTTTCAGTTGTCTGAATGATTTTATAACGTGTGTTTAAAAAAAAAAACCAACCTCCTGTTAGTTAATTTACTAATAGAGTGATCAACTGTATTTGCAAACCACAAAGCAGAAGATAAAACATTAAATCTCAATAGTGAGGCCCTAATTTTTTTTAGTAGAATTTTAAAAAAAATGTCTATTTCACTCAGAGCTTTGCTGAGAACTATC
>VWZE01016470.1:0-14434 GCA_013396675.1 Eubucco bourcierii | reverse complement strand
GTGTGGGGGGGGTGGGGGAACTCCCAAACCTTCACATCCTCCAACTAAAACAATATATGATTCTATGAATCTGCTCCAGGTGACCCTTCTTTAGCCAGCATTTGAACCAGATGGTGCCTAGAAGTCCCTTCCAATCCTCATCATCCTGCGATTCTGTGAAATTATCTGTACTGTAAGAGGAAGCCTTAAAGAAAAATACAATGCAGGGACCGTAAAAGGTTAACTTCTATGTCCGCCAAAATGGAAGGACAAATAGTTGTTTCAGAGTGTAAAAACCAGTTACATAATAGAGTAATTTTACAAGGGCTTGTAGCAATAGGATGAAAGGGAACGGATTGAAGGTTGAGGAAGGGAAGTTTAGACTGGAGATTAGGAAGGAATTCTTTCCAGTGAGGGTGACGAGACACTGGCACAAGTTGCCCAGGGAGGTTGCAGATGAACATCTCCAGGGAGGAGACAAGGCTAGGATAGATGGAGCCTTGAGCAAGCTGCTCTAGTGGGAGGTGTCCCTCCTAAGTGCAGGGGGATTGCAATTAGATGACCTTTAAGGTCACTTCCAACCAAAACCATTCAATGAATCTATGAATTACAAACTCTTCTTCTCTAGTGTCTAAAGAAAAGCCTGAACAAGGCAAGGGAGGTTTTTAGCACTGGTGCTCCAACCTGGCTTACATCACCTGGTGCAGGAGCCAGCCCTGCAGTTCACTTCACTGTCTTTGGTCAGGATCCATCCCCCTCAGAAGGAGGTTCATCATTCTGTCTCAGGAGAGAAAGTCAATCTTCCACTATGTCTGGAGCAGAGCTGCTCCTCCCTTTCCCCGCTCTTATCAGTTGTAGCAGGCCGTGCCACGGCAGCAGGTTTTCAGAGAAGGAGATGGTATCTTTTTCTCCTGCAGATTGCATTGATTTTTCTAAATTTTCATTTGAAAAACCACATTTGTAATGGAAACTGCAATAAATCTATAAGCATGAAATACAGCTCGATCCCATCATTCTTGCTAGCTTTAAATTCCCCATTTGTTGCTTCTAAAAATAGCACAGCCCTGTACTATCTTCCAGAACTTATTTAGCTGTAAGGTTCTGCAGTTCAAATGGTAGGTCCATCTGGCTCTCAGTTTATTACTCCAGGACAACATTTTTAGTGCAAATTTCATGGGAGAAGAGTCAGAACCGTGGTGAATTACTGTTGTTCAGAAGGAATCAGCCCATCTGCTCTCCTCACAACAGTAACACAGTATCATTTGCATGCAGTGGCATCTGGACAAAGGGTATGAAGAACACACACACTTACGCTGCAGTCACCTTCCACTATGGAAATAGTTATGCACAGAAAAGATGGACTCTTAAAACTGGGATTTTGTTGTACACAGGATGCAGCTAATCATGCTCCCTGCAGATAACTCAAGGAGGTTGGTGTGAAGGGGGTGTTGGTCTCTTCTCCCTAGTATTAACAGATAGAACAAGAGGAAATGTCCTCATGCTGCACCGCAGGACGGTTAGGTTGGCTATTAGGAAAAACGTCTTTCCTAAAGAGTGCTCAAGCATCGAAACAGGTTGCCCAGACAGGGTCTCCTGCCCCACTAATTAGTCCCAGTTAGACCACATCCACAATATTGTGTCCAGTTCTGGACTCTCCATTTCAAGGACAGGGAAATACTGGAGAGAGTTCAATAGCAAGCTATGAGCACAGATACCTTGAGTATCTCTCTCATGAGAAAAGACTGAGAGGCCTGGGGCTGTTTAGTCTGGAGATGAGAAACCTCAACAAATACCTGAGGGGTGTCTGTCAAAAGGATGGAAGTAGCCTCGTTTCAGTGATAGGACAAGGGACAACGGACCTTAAATCAACCGCAGGAAATTCCATCTCAGAATGGAAAAAAACCCAACTTCTCCTGTGAGGGTGCTGGAGCAGGCTACCCAGAGAGGTTGTAGAGTTTCTTTGTCTAGAGAACTTTAAAACGTGCTTGGATGCATTCCTGTGTGACCTGCCCTAGGTGGTCCTGCTTTGTCAGAGGGCTTGTGCTCCATTATCTTTGAAGGTCCCTTCCAACTCCTAGTATTCTGCAGTTCTGTACTAGAGTCACCATCCCTGGAGATGATAGAGAAACACGTAGACATGGCAATTTGGGGCACAGTTTAGTGGGCATGGTGGTACTGGGTTGGTGATTGGACTTTATTATCTCAGACATCTTTTCCATCTGAAACTATTCTACAACAGCAGTGAGATGAAGACTATTTCATGTGGTCCCTGGTTGTTCTGCTTTTTAGTCTAAATTTGTTGTGGTAGGTCTAAGCAGGCCAAAATAGGCTTATACATGTCCTGGCTTGCCCAGACACGTTTTTCTGTTCTCCCTCCCTCTGTTTTGGGGAGAAGCAACCATGGGAAAGAGGACAAAGCACCTGGAGTCACTGAGTCTGAGGACTCTGGCCCTTTGCAGCCTACGGTAAACAAGGTACATACACTCAGCTTGTGTATGCCCAGTGCAGGGCCTGTGATTCTGCCCTAAAATGGGTATGAAGCCTACAGCTTCACCTAGTATGGTCAAGCTTGGCTAACTGCCATTCTGACTGGCTATTCTGCATTCAAAGGCCCATTGGTCTCAAGCTGTATGGATAAAAGGAGATGAGCAGGGAGCAAACATGTGCTCTGTCATTGTATCCATGCTGCCTTATATCCCAAACTGCCTGGAAACTGCCTTCTAAGAGCTTACCAGGAACAGGCTCTAAATGCCTCCACAAGATCTGCCTGCATAGCAGTCACGACATTGTGCTTAAGACTGCACATCGCAGGACATCCTGCCTGCACCTGAGGGTCTCCTGCTAAGACAGGAAGTCCTGGAGATACACAGATCATCCAGAGGAGATCAGGACCAGGTCAGAGATTGTCTGTCTCCTTTCCCCAGCAGCCCGGGGAGAACCAGAAGTCTCAGCAGATGACAAGAATTCCCTGAAAGCATCTGGATACTGTCTGAAGCTGTAGCTGGCCCTGTGAGTCCGGAGATCATTTTGGGAGCAAATATTTAAAGCCTCTTTTAATTTACCATTGCTTTCTCCCGTAAGCAGAAAGGAACTGCTTGAGTCCATCTAGTGGGCAAGTGGTGTACTGACCACAAGCAGTACACTAACCACAAAGCCTTCTCTTCCAGTTTGAGTTCAGTTAATGTTATCTGTTATTCCTAGTTATTTCCAGATCCTGTTATAACCTGCATGAAGTTTCCATGACTGATGCAAAGAACCGATTATTATTAAAATTAGTGATTGGGGTGGCAATAATTCTGAATATTGAATATTAATAAACAACTAATAATTTTTGAAAATATAATCTCACACTAATTAATTATCCCTCCACTACAAAGTTGGGCACCACTCCAAAAAACAACACTGACATGTCTCTTCTTGGGAAACCAAAATTTTTCCTTTGTTTCCGATTTCCTTTAAAAATTACCAAAATAATTTTGATAATTAGATGTAAGGCAGGACATCTCAGCTGCTACCTAAAGTGTTCTCTGCAAACTTCGTGCCTTCGCCCATGAAGTCTATAGTTTTGAATGTGTAAAAAGCTCAATTCCAATTGTGTGTGAGCTCAGGGAAAGAATATAAATGCCAAACCAACCAAAGCCAGATAAACTAATAAAAGCTGCAGTGGATGTTGTGCTTATTAAAATAATACAGAAAAAAAAATCCCAACAAAGAGAAATTGGACATAAACAGTATTTGCTGTTCAACTGGGACATAACAACTAGGTTAAATGCCAGAATGGAATTTCGTTTGCATAAAGGAAATCTTTCTTACACAAAATTCAATTCACATCTTGCCAACTCACATTTCTAATGTACTCTGGGCGTAGAGGGGAAAAAAATGTGATTGTTTTCAACTCAATATATTGCAAATAAGATGATCTTGTTTCATAGAACAGTTTGGGTTGGATGTGACCTCCAAAGGTCACCTAATCCAACCACCCTGCAGTCAGCAGGGACAGCCCAGAGCCCTGTTGAATCTGACCTTGAGTATCTGCAGGCATAGGGCCTCAACTATCTCCCTGGGCAGCCTGTTGCAGTGTTCCACTACCCTCATGGTGCAGAACTTGTTCCTAGCATCCAATTTAAATCTGCTCTTCTCTCATTCCAAACCATTGTCCTCGTCCTATCACTGCAGGCCTTTAGAAACAGTCCCTCTGAAGCCTTATTGTAGCCCCCTTCAGGTACTGGAAGGTTGCTATTAGGTCTCCCTGGAGCCTTCTCTTCTGCAGGTTGAACAGCCCCAAGCCACTCAGCCTGTCCCACAGCAGAGGTGCTCCAGTCCTTGATCATTTTCATGGCCCTACTCTGGACCTTCCATATCCTTCCTGGGTCATGGGCTCCAGACCCGGACACAGCATTGCAAGTTAGGTCTCACCAGAGCATAGTAGAACAGCAGAATCACCTCTCTCCCTTTGCCAACCACACTTTTGATGCAGCCCAGGCTTCATTGACCTTCTGGGCTTCAAGTGCTCATTGTTGGCTCACACCCAGCTTCTCACCAAACTGCATCCCTAAGTCCTTTTCTACAGGGTTGCTCTCAATCTCATCATCCCCCAGCCTGGACTGATAACAAGGATTGTTCTGACACAGATGCAAGACTCTGCACTCAGTCTTGTTGAAGCTCATGATATTATCCTCAGCCCACCTCTTCAGGTCCCTCTGAGTGGCATCCATTCCTCTAGCTTATCAACCACACCACTCAGTTTGGTGTCATCTGTAAACCTGCTGATAGTATGCTTGATCCCATTTGGACTTTGAGCCACTGACCACTCACTGCCCTCTGGATGCAACCATCCAGCCAATTCCTTATCCACTAAGCAGTCCACACATCAAAGCCATGTCACAGATTTCACACAGACATATCATTTTGGAAATCCTTTTCACTGTTGGATCTCTTACAAAAGCTATTTTTAGAGACGTTTATGGCATTGTCAGTTCCTTTCTTTCGGAAGAAATAAAATCTTATTCTCAAGTTAATCACCAAAAATTCAAGATTCCCCTGTTAGCAGAGGCACAACATTCAGAAATTGAAGAGAAAGCAAAACCATCCATGCTGCCAACAGCATAGGAGTAATAAAAGGGGGATTCCAGACAAGTTCCAGGTAGTAGCAAGGGGAGGATGTGTGTCCTATTGAAGGTGTGACCCAGATTAAAATTTATACTAAAATGCAAGTATTTGCTAACCAATCTGTAAGCAACAGGTAGATAATCAGGCGACAGAGAGGTAGATTTGTTAAGAACAACACCAGCTGAGCTGTTAGTTTGCCTGGCAGAGTGACTGCCCTGGCAGACATGGGACAGCAGCACTTAACATGTGTCCTGAACTGGAGTTGTTTGAGGCTTGATCTCAGGTGTCTTCTAAGCCAGCTCACAAAACATGGCAGAGATCTTGGGAAAACGAATTTTAAAAAATAGATAGCAATAGTTTAGGTCTTCTAAGCTGACAGAAAGTGTGGTCTGGAAAAAGGTTCACCCTCAGGTCCCACTTCCTCCAATGATGTGTTTATTGACCGAGATGATGAAACCAAACTACAAAAATTAGAAGGGTCAACAATCTGGGAGTGGTTGCCAGAAACTTCAAGGACAAGTTTAGACTTCAAATTCATCTTGACAAATTGGAACAAAAGTTCAAAGCCACCAAAGACAAGTTACATGAAGACACACTTAGAGTACTATCCTTAGAAAAGCAAAGGTCTACAGACAGGTAAAACCTAAAAATCGTAAACCAAATCAACCTAGTGAGGTCATCTCTGAAGTACTGAGTCCAGCTCTGGGTTCCCCAGTCAAAGAGAGACAAGGAACTACTGGGAGAGGGTACAAAGATGATGATGGGACTGTGTAAGATACAAAGATGCTCCTGTAACAAAGTAATGTGTTAGCAGATAGAGATTCATTAATTCCTAATCCATACTTGCAGGTTTGTTTAGCTTGCTCAAATGATCTTTAGAATGACAATTCTAGCATAAATTAACCCAGATGAGATATGAAAGAATCAATTAGGAAATACAGGAAGCTAATGGTGCTTTCTAAGCCTGGTGCAACTACTCAGGTACACAGGATGTTACAGTTCTGGACAATGATCTTGAAGTCCTAGTGGGCAGAAATTATCCATGGGACATCAATGTGCCCTTGTGGTTAAGAGGCCCAATGGCATCCTGGGGTGCATCACAAAAAGTGTCCAGCAGGTCTAGGGAGGTCCTCCTCCCCTTCTACTCTGCCATGGTGAAACCACACCTGGAATACTGTCCAGTCTGGGGCTCTCCAGTTCAGAAGAGACAATAATCTGCTGGAGACTGGGGGACTTGAACATCTCTTCTCTGAAGAAAGGCTGAAAGACCTGGGGCTGCTTGAGAAGAAAAGGTTGGGAGACGATCTTATCAATGTCTGTAAATACGCAAGCGGTGGGTATCAGGATCAAGGTGCCAGGCTCTTTTCAGTGGTGCTCAGTGATAAGACAAAAGAACAACAGGTACAAGCTGGAACACAGGAGGCTCCATCTCAACATGAAGAAAAACTTCTTTATTGTTAGCCTTGGAACAGGCTGCCCAGAGACATTGTGCAGTCTTCTTCTCTGGAGACTTTCAAAACCTATTTGGAAACCTTCCTTAGTGACCCGCTCTAGGTGATCCTGCTCTGGCAGGGAGGTTGGACTCAATCTCTAAGTCCCAATCCTTTCCATTCTATGATAATCACTGTGTAAAATAGTTGCTGTTGAGAATGTAGAGTCCATACTGCACACTTTTGGGGCAGATGGGAAGCCCATAGCCCTACCCTGAGCAGTTGAAGTGCAGCAGGTAGGCTCCCAGAGCACATGATCCACCTTGGTGTTACTCAGAAATAATCTAGTTTGGGTGCTTCAAGGGCACAGTGCAGTGAGACATGGTGAAATTCACCCTCTCGATGAAGACACATCTTTGGGGTGCCTCCAGAGACACAACAGTGACTCAGCTCTGTCTTACTCAGCTCTGGAAATAACAAATAAAAACAAAAATATGGTAGCCCTCTATTACATTTACTACAATATTTGCGTAATTTCCTTTCATGTTAAAAATCCTATTAAACCACAAATGGTGCAATAAAAGTTCTACAAGCTACTTTTATTTTTAATACCAACTGCTAATCATAGGCTGTTATTACAACTCAGGAAATAGCACCATTCTGCTCAGAGACTGATGGAAGCAGATTTGGTTCCTCTCTGATCAGGCAATACAAAAGCCAGAGGGTGCCCTCTTAATACACACCACAAGACACACCTATGCACATTCAGGATGGTTCATGCAGTCAGGAGGCCAGGGGGTCCAGTTTATACACTTCCCCAACCCAGTGTTCTTCCTAGGTTTTCAACCAGAAATCAGACGGAATCATCTGTTCAATAAACTGGAAATACATGTACAGGATTGGTTCTGTTCTGCAACTGGCATTGAAAGAAACTCATTTTGACAGGATGGGGAACTCAATAGCGAGAGGAAAATAACCTAAGCCACATCTTTTACAATCATTTAAGTGGGAAAAGGCCTCTAAGATCATCCAACCACCATGCTCACAAAAGCAGGTCCCCAAGTGCCATGTCCACACATTATCTGAACAACTCCAGGGATGGTGACTCCACCTCCCTGCGCAGCCTGTTCCAATGCCTGGGCACTCTTGCAGGAAAGAAGAGTTCCCTAATATCTATATCTAATATCACTTTACTCTTCATGAGAGTAAAATGGGCAAACAAAAATCTTATTTTCCTTCTGTAATTTCTCCCCTTTCACTTTTAATGGCATGTCAGCACTGGATTAAATTTACATTTACAAGCCCAGGGGACACTGTCAGAGAAAGAAAACAAAATAAGTGCCTGACAACCCTGCCTGCTTATTGAACACTAGGCAAACTGAGAAACACATTAGCCAGAGGTCACGTTGAAAGCTCCCCACTAGAAGCAGGCAGAGTAATGCAGAGAGGCTATTTTTTTGTGATGAGAGCAAATCCAACAGAAGGACAAAATAAAAAAGTCTTGTCAATAAAAGTACTTTGTTTACCTCCAATCTGTAAGGCAATCTACCTTCTGCAGGGTTTTTGTACCACATTCATTTGGGGAGATTTTGCTATCAAGGCTGTTTGTGAAGAGCCTGGTGGTAGCTCAAATTCTGTGTACAGCTGTTTGGAAATGTTTATCCATAAATAAAATCCTGTACTATTTAGGTTCAACTCACTTCAGACACTTCAACTGAATGAAGCACAATCTCTTGTTTTGAGAGAGTGAATTTTCGCAAAGGAATTGCACTTTTCAACCTCCCTGCTCCTATAAAGGGGTTTGAATTATCAGTGGAAAAAATCCCCAAACACTTTTAAACAAACTCAACACAAACAGGCATGCTGTTTCTTTGGTTTTATCATTTTTAGACTGGAGTACTGTGTGTTTTGTTATGCATCTTTCTTACAAGGCCTTGGCTACTCTAACATGAGCTCAGATACCACAGGAAAGTTCTTGGTGCTAGTGGAAGTGAGCCAACTTGTATGTGATGGTTTGGAAGTTACCTGCCCCCTACTCTTATAAAAATCACCCAGACTAGACTCATCTGTATGGAAGTTAAGGAATGAAGCTATATTTACAGCTTAGCACAATTTACAAGCATATATATATATACACAAACACACATAGATAGACAAATACACAATATACAAATAACAACAGAAACATACAAGTAACAGAAATATACAACAACAGAAATATACAAGTATACAAGTAATACAGAAACATAATATCCCTCTCAGAAATCAGAGTCCCCAGGAGGGGCTCCCAACCATCCTTCCACCTTCTTTTCACCCCTCTACCTTATCCCAAAGCCTGCCTTACATGCAAGGTGAGTTTGGAGGATTGGTAAGGGGGGTTAGAAGCAGAATGACTAGCTGGGTTACACAGCAGAAGCCCAGGGAGAGGAACGCAGACACTGAACTCTGACAGAGACTCTCTGTCTTATCTGTTACTGTCTTTGTTTTTATACATTGTTTCCTTTTCACAGCCAATAATCTATTTTTTTCATCAAAGTATTCCAATTAGCCTCAAACCAGCATGCCTCTACCAAGAGGAGTTTTACACAAGTGCTGAAGCCCAAACCAAGTTTTACTGTGATGAGAACTAGCATCCTAAAAATTGAATTTTCTCAATGCACATTCACCATGTAAATGGTGAACTTATCAAGCACAGGTTCACCAAGGAGGTGGCTGAATTCCCCATTCTCAGAAGTGTTTCCAAGAGGCAGAGATGGAACATGGTTCAGCAGCAGACTTGGCAGAGCTAGAGAATGGTTGAACTGAATGACCTTAAAGGCTTTTTCATACAAAACAATTCTATGATTTCATGTTTGTATACAACGGCAAAGTTTAATACTTCATTTGAACTTGGACTTGGGGCTTTTTGGTCTGGTGAACAGAAGACTTAGAGAGGATCTAATCACTGTTTATAAATCTGTGAGGGTCAGGGAAGGGACAGGTTCTTCTCAGTTACACCCTATGATAGGACAAGAGGTAATGGGTATAAACTATAGCACAGGAAGTACCACCTCAACATAAGGAAGAACTTCTTTACTGCAAGGGTCACAGAACACTGGAACAGGCTCCCCAGAGAGGTTGTGGAATCTCCTTCTCTGGAGACATTCAAGACCCATCTGGATGCATTCTTGTGAGACCTGCGCTAGATTATATGGTCCTGCTCTGGTCGGGTGGTTGGACTTGATCTCTGGAAGACCCTTCTAACTCCTAACACGGTGTGATCTTGTGAACTATCATGTGAACACTTGTGTTGCAGTGCTAAAAAAGAACATTTGCAGAAGCCGAAGAAAAACTATTCCTTGTATATTCTTGCCGAAACAAAAGGAAGTACATTTACAAGGTTATCAATACCTGCGGTCTGGAGAGGTCACTGTAAAAGTTTAAATACTTACAGGATTGAAGTGTAAGGGGGAAAGTATCTTTCCCAAAACAGATGGCACAGTAATGTATTCTGTGCAGTTAGCACCTTTGAAAACTCTCTGGGAATTAGTTCAGACAAACTTGGAAAACAAGAATGTAAGTACAGTCAAAGAGAGGAGTTGTAATGCTGCCCCAATTTGAGAAAAACGAGTGATTGGATAAGAGATCTGGGTCACTGTTACTGCCTGCAAAGACCAGAGGAAGTAAAAGAAACTAAAACCCCACACAGAATATTGTCAACTCATAGATTCACAGAATGATTTGGGTTGGAAGGGACTTTAAAGATCATCCAGTTCTAAAGACTCTGCCATGGGCAGAGACACCTTCCACTAGAGTAGCTTGCCCAAAGCCTGATCCAGCCTCGTCTTGAACACCTCCAGGGAGCGGGCAGCCATCACCTCTTTGGGCAACCTGTACCAGTGTCTCACTACCCTCACTGCAAAGAATTTCTTCCTAATCTCCAGTCTCCTCAAACTTCAATCCATTCCCTTTCATCCTAGTACTACAGGCCCTTGTAAAAAGCCCCTTTTCCAGATTTGTGGTAGGCCCCCTTCAGGTCCTGGAAGGTTGCTCTAAGATCTCCTTGGAGCCTTTTCTTCCCTAGGCTGAACAGCCCCAACTGTCTCAGCCTGTCCCCACAGGGGAGGTGCTTCAGCCCTCTGAGGATCTTCATGGCTCTCCTCTGGACCTCATCTCTGTAGTGTACATACCTTGGTAAGAGGCAGGAAGAGTTCTTATTTAGCAATGCAACCGAAGTCAGTATTTTGTTCTAAATGCTATCTTCCTTCCCTCTTCGTTGAAGGGATGTTATAAAAAGTTCGAGTAGATGTATAAATATTCTGATTGACATTTGAAATCCATTTTGAGGCCTCCTGCAAGACTAAGATGCATAAAGGGATTAATCTTGTCATAAACATTTTTCCATACATATTTATAGCACATATGAAAAGCTGCTTCAAAGTTGCTTTGCTATATTGTAGGCAAAAAATGAATTTTCCTGCATGATGATGAGAGGAAAATAATTCCACATCCGTCTTTGACTGTGTCAACCACTTCCAGCAGCATGGCAATTATTCATTCAAAAACTCCACTTCTCCCTTTACTTCTCCTCTTTGGGTAGTGACGGTTGGCTAGAATCTGCCTGAGCCGAGGGGTGCTTTCTGTACCATGCTCAAGAAACCAGGGTACCCAACTTGCAGTTTATTTAGCAGATACAGGACTAGGGGCAGAGCTCTTCTGAGCACAGTAATTCACTTTGAATTGATTATTACTCAGGAGACAAAAAGTTCTGAAGGAATACCAAAATGTCTTCAAAATGTGAAGAGTAGATTGATAGAAGAAAGAAGGAAACATTTCCATCTTTGCTTTCATTTTTTCCTTTTACAATTCAAACTTGAGACATTTGGTAAGCTCTGGTGCAACTCCATCTTTCAGCCTTCTATTCTTAACAGTTTGTATTTCTAGCTCGGCTTCTACTTGTTCTCTTCTTTTGCAGTTCCCTGCCAGTTACCACAGCAAATGCTCTTTTAGCTCACAGAAGCAGCTTCTACCTCCCTAGTGGCATCACAACCTCGCTTTTCCTTCTTGTTTGGATATCACAACCATGCCTGCACACTGCAGCCCAAGAAGAAGCAATACTGCTATCTCAGTTCCAACTTTCTCATCTCCTCCAAAACTAGAGATATAAAACTCTATTTCCTTTCTTCTATGGCATCTTGGCCTTGTTATCAAAAATGTCCCCAGAGAACCATTCTATTTATTTTTGCCTTATGCTCAGAGTCCTTTTTCTTGACAAGTTGAACACGTCATTTGAATTGTGTACACAGCACATGAGCTATGTTCCTTCACTTCCAAAACTGTTACAGCTGCAGCCAGCCAAACATCTGTGGGTAACTGTCTAGTTCCACAGCTAGCTGGATTTTTTTTTTTTTTTAAATGAAAGAAAACTCAGAAATCAGAGCAATTCAGCTCCAGGACCATATTTGCAAGTTTTGTGCTTCCTGAAGTAGGATGTCATGACTTACAAACCAGTCTTCTTTGTTCTTTTCCCTCCTGTGAAAGCTGTTACACAGCTACTGGTGTTCCTTCATGATTTGTCCCCAAGCCTGAAGTCAAAATTAAGTTGTCAAAGAATAATGGATTTGATTTACCAGTTCAACTCTAGGCAAAAAAGCAGCTCTGTCAAGCCTGACCTCTTATTAGACATCTGTGGTCAAGAGTCAAAAAAAACCCCAAAAACCCACAAACAAAAAGCCCACCAACCAACCTTGTGATCCTCTGGAGGTTGACTGAGAGGTTTGGTCTTTCATAGACCCATAAAATCACCTGGGTTGGAAGGGACCTACAAAGGTCATCATATCCACCTCCCCTGCAGTAAGCAGGGACATCTTCAAATAGATCAGGTTGTGCAGAGACCTGTCAAGCCTCACTTTGAGTAACTCCAGCAACAGGGCCTCAACCACCTCTCTGGGCAATCTGTTCCCCAACAAACCGCCCAGCAGCTCTTCCCTCAAAGGACCACTTAACCATCAGGCTCAGTTCATCCAAGGAGGTAAAGTTTCATCTCCCTGTGCAAGAACTGCTGCTTTGGAAGATGAGATTCACCTTATTCCTCCCTAAGAGAAGCACTAAAGTTTTGTACAATCAGCAATCCAGAGATTACAGAAGATTGTGGTGGGTGGCTAATGCTACAGACTTGATCGCAGCAGAGAAAGTTATGGAAAACAACAAATTTCTTTATTTCCCAACCTCCAGATGCAGGCTTAATTACTTTTTTTCAGTAGGGTTTTCAGATCAAATAAAGGCAGAGTCAAAACAGCTGATCAGGATGTGGTTTCACCTAATAACTTGTTTTAAATGAAAGGAAGATGGCTCTCTTCTTTCCATTCTGCTAGGCCCTGTACCACACTGTCCTGACCATGACACCTACAGCCTGACTCTTCAGTTCATTTGGGATGCTTAAAGTGGGTGGAAATAAAAAGCCAGAAGCAAAAGAAAAGCCCAGAGGGAAATGAAGACCAACCTCCAGCACAAAAGACATGTTAAATCCAGCTCTAAATCCACCTGCTAAGTATTCCTAGGTGATGACTGTGGAGTTTGCTCAAAAAACCAGAAAGGCTGTGTCAGTCATCTTCCTGGGGAGTCTAAGATGCCATTATGAAGCTCAAAAGTAAAGGCCACTGCACAGCGAATGCAGGGAGGTGTGGGACCTGACCACATGTGCCTCGGTTTGCAGCTTCTTGTACATGCAATGAAATAGAACTGACATTTCCAGAACACAGTAAAGTAGACCTGCCAACCCATTTTGGTTGTGGTGAGCAATGAAATCAAAGCATTTTCTCCTTATCAGAAAAGTCAGCTTTTATTAAATTACTTCCAACAAATCTCCAACTGGCAGACAACAAAATAAAAAGGCTTTATCACAAACTCATAAAGGTTTGGTGAAGATCTCTATAATATCATCAGGTCCAACCATCATCCCAACACTACCATGACACTTCCCAGTGATTCTCTATAACTTCCTGTGCTGTTCACACTTTGCTGTCTGCTTCCCCAATGCTGTCATGAGGCATGGGTTTCTTTGAGATATGGAGCAATAAAGTCCTGTTACGCACTCATTGCCTCCTTTGTTTCTCTCTGCCTCCAACACCATCATTTGTTCCTTTCTAGAGTTTTACAGAGAATGAGATACAAAAATCACATGTGCTCATGTGCCCAGACTGGATGCTGCCCAAACTGCAATGACATGACCAACACAAATGAAAAAACAGGATGAGAGTCCAGATGAGAACAGAACATGAATTATGAAGAAATGCATTCCCTATAAGACAAATAATAAAATTAACCTTCCAAGAGAGTCTCCTGCATATAGTGGAGGGCAGCAGGACTTAAAATGTACCACAGAATGGTTTTGGTTGGGAAAGACCTTTATGGTCAACTCCAACCATTCTCTAGGTCCACCAAGTCTGTTGCTAAACCATATCCCTCAGCATCACATCTTTGCCTCTTTGGAACACCTCGTGGGATGGAGATTTGACCACCTCCTTGGGCAGCCTGTTCTCATGTTCAGTTTGTAAAAGAATATATTTAGATTGCAGTGAGCTGCCAGAAGCAGAGAGAAGGGAAAAAGTCAGAGTTACTGAGGAATTTGGAAGGTTTCCTCGGCTGTAAAAAATAATTTTAAAGCATCACAGACATCCTTCAGAGGCACTGTGAGCAGTCCCAGTCACAGGTTCTCTGTCAGGAGGGCAAAGAGGAGGAGCAGTTGCTCTGGTTGTGCTTACTCTTACTGCCCATATGCACATGCTAACTCTGCTCCTAATGTGGAGACACTAGTACCCTCCACTTCGTTTTTACTGCTTAACGCCTTATTTTGAGCTGTGTTGCTCAGTTGCAGCATTATATGGAGGGCACAGTTCCTCAAAGTGTGTGAAGGTTTGGGAGTTCCCCACCCCCCC
>VWZE01016441.1:205405-220105 GCA_013396675.1 Eubucco bourcierii | reverse complement strand
AGTGTGGGGAGGGGGAACTCCCAAACCTTCACAGATGGAGAAGATCAGGAGGCCTGTTTATGATCAGGTCCAACAGAAATCACTGCATTCAGAGACTTAAGCTATTTTCTAAACTCCAGGAATAAATATGGATGTCCATGTCAGGTCAAAGTATTTCAATAAACAAAGTACAGGAAATATTTTGCATTTCTAAATCATAGAGTGATATTCCTGTAGAGAGAGATTCCTATAGAGAGGTATATTCAGTGCATGAAGCATGCTGAAGTAAAATACTTTCCATTGCAAGTCAGTAGCTTCCTTCTTTAGATCATTATAAATCTGATTGTGTCTACCATGTAGCTTTTCACTGGATCAAATAAATGTTATTTATTCATTTGATTTTCTTTTTCTTTATCTCTATATTGTATTTCAGAATTTTGCACACTCTTCTTTTTAAACCGTCTTTGATAGTATGCCACCTGCTGCCTTAGGTTCTGCCAACCTGGGTAGAGGTCACAGCATTCGTGGACGAAGGAGTCTTGGTGTGCTTGGGTGTACTCATGAAATGCTTGCATATTTCTGCTGTAGACATAACTTTCTCCCCTCCTCATATTTGAATATGCACTAATAGTTTACCCATTCAAAGACATGACTTACAGACTGCACAGCAATGAACTGCAAAAGATGCACATTAGTATTCTGCTAGACAGTCCTGCAAGGTCTCCCAAGGAAAACTGCCAGCTGTCCAGCTTACCAAAGCTCAGTACTTTGGTAGTGAATGTAGTTGTTTGCGTTATTAGATATACCCGACCTTTAATGCAGGACATCCACAATTGCTTAAGCAAGGGCTGCATCAACAAAACATACGCTGAATGCTTCCCTAAGTTACCAAAAGAATTACTTTTGACCCTTTAACTGAAGAAACTAAACAAATGCTATGAGGATGTTGTAAGAAATTGCCCTAGAATGATTACACTCTCTTGTGATTCCTTCTCTTCTTTGAGACTATCCACATGGTAAGCATGCTTGTAGGCTGTATCTTGCATTTGCTTAAAAAGAAAAAAGGTTGATTAGCAGACTTTTGGGAAAGAACAGAGCTAACCGTGGTGTCTTCTCAAGCACAGGCATATTCCATGCATATTAGTGCTTATGTTGTTTAAACATACCCTATTCTTAAATATGTGTGAAGTTAGGATTTTAGCAGATAGATCAAGTACTTGGCATTAATCCAAGGTCTAATTCTTAATCTTCTGTAGTATGGATATGGTAGATAAATTTCTCAATGGCCAATTTTTAAAACTACTCACTCAAACCCGACATAGCCCATTTCAACCTCTCTTTAATAGGAAGCCTAATAACTTTTCTGATGTGGTGCATAAAGCTCTGGTATTTTGTTTTCTTTTTATTGCCAGATGCAAGCATATTCATGTATTTACAGTCAATAAAACTATCAGTGCTATACACAGGTTTAGATTAAGAATTTCAGCCTTTCATCTTGAAGAATCTGATTTAGGCCACTGCTGTGTTATTTGCATCCTTCAGTCACATACTGCCTTTCCCATCAGTTGCAGTATTTCTGCTTTTGAGCCAGTTCAAGTTAGAATTATAGAATGGTAAGGTTGGAAGGGACCTCAAGGATCATCTAGTTCCAACCCCCTGCCATAGGCAGGGACACCTAGTTGTCCAATCTGTTCCAGTATTTTTGGTCATAGTGTTGAGAAGTTGTGTTTCAAACAAACTGTGCTGCATATCAGGAGCAGTGTGTTTTGCACCTCTAGAGCAAGTAAAGAAAGTAATCTCCAACCCCATTATTCCATAATGCATTTTTGTCTCTGACATCTCCTTCCTTTTCCAGTTCATACTTTGTTTCCAGGAGAGGTGGGTAGGACTTACAATCAAGGAACAGTAGCCTCTGTGGTGCAGTATTACCTATGCATGCATCATACACAGGAAGAACTTGCGAGCTGTCCATCAAATCTAGAGACTTAATAGGAAGGAAGAAATACCAGTCTTAGTCCTATTTGCAGCTATGATTAGTCAATGTTTGTATTTGTCCAGAAACCCATGATTTACAGCCTGTCCTATTTATCTAGACTTTTTTCTCTCTCTTTCAATGTCTTAATAGCCCCTTTCTGCCATGGACAAACCATTTGCTGATCACGTTCCTCATTTTTCCCCTGTACTTTCGTAATACTTTTATGAGATAAAAGACATCTCTGCCCTAAAGCCACTGCAGCTATTCTGTGTAGCAGACTGTGGGTTGGATTAGCACTTGGGGCAAAATGTGCCACCTCTTGATGCTAAGGATTTATTTTTCTTTAGTATCCATTGAGTGTCTCAGGATTTTTCCCGTAAGAGCAAGCATGCAAATATAAATAACAAATAAGATTTTTCACTAAATATCTTGACACATTTTACTGGATTTAGATTCACTTTCTGCAGTTTCTGTTTCATGCTTACTTTCCTTCATCTAAAAGCAGTCACAGTGGCAGTATAAAAATAACTTTTAAATTGAATTTTTCAAGATCCTCCTCTTCTGCTATCTCTTAGTGCTTCCCACTTCTCTTCTGATTTAATGTTTCTTTCTAGTCTTCTCCCTGAAAATCAAGATCTCCTTATGCTTTGCATTACCAGCTGTCAGGCGTGATGCTGTATATGCTGATATGCTACTGTGTTAGCTTGCTTTGGCACTGTTGGCAGCAGTCTGCTGTTATGCTCAATTGAGACAGAAAAGACCATTTATTACTGGAAAATTAATTCATGAAAAATGACTTTTGTTTTTGTATTGTAATTGTTATGAAATAAATTATACATACAAAGACATTTGCATGCCCTTAATTTTATGAAGTTTTAAGTGTCAAATATAAATGAACAGACTACTGAGGGCAACTACATTGTTGAAGTTACAGCCTCAAACTGCCACACGTGATTTGAGCACAAGTTCCACTGACATGAGTTTTAGTTTTTAAAATTATTTGGGCTTTCTGCTGACATAGATAGTTTTGAGCAAAAGTGAATGCTATCCCAGGAAGTTGTCTTTGGAAGAAGAGTAGTAAACAGTTTTCTTTTGTCCCGCTGTGAAAGGAAGAGGCAAGGTCAAGATGATTGTAAAGGAAATAATCTTTCTCCTGAAATACTAACTGAAACCTGGAAAAGAGGAGGAAGTAGAACATCCCTTTCTGTGCTGACCTTTTTCTCCTTTCTAGTTGTGACCATTCTATACCTTACACTTTATAGAAGAGGGTTGCCTTTTACAGGCAATCCTTTCCAGAAGGCCTGACATTAGTGAGATACTAGTTTTAGAGTTAATATAAAATGAAGTATCAATTACACAGCAAATTTATTTCTCCTTGATACTAACTACCCTGATTGTACCTTTTCTTTGGTCCACTTGCAAAACTGATCAAGCCAACCAGTGTAATTTTCTTAAAGACAGAATAGCAGGCTGCTTCTGTGCTTGTAAATTACATGGACTAATGTACTGTCTAGCAGTCATACTATGTTTAATTTTTTATGCAACCTCTGATACTGTTACGGCTTGTGGCAGCTAGTGCTATCCTAGACAGTGGTGGTTCAGGGTGTAACATGTGCCTAGGAGCAGTTAAATTTGGATGGAGAGAATTTAGCCCTGTAGTTGTGAGCAATGTCATGTTGCTTAGTTTTACTGGTGGTAAGCTGTTTCTGTGCTTAGTAATAAAACTGTTTAAAGTATAGTCTCTGTGCCTGCTTGCAGGGGTCTTTAAGCTCTAGTAGCCAATTCTAACCTTTTCTCAGAACACATGACTCTGGACTTTACTCCTGTTCCTGGAGCTTTAAGGATGGATGCTGTTTCATGGAAACCTTTTGTATGCAGTGTTTCATCCTCGGTGCTGCTTATAGGATAGCAATTTCATCCAGTTTTCACCTTTGTTGGAAGGAACAGGCTTTGTGACTAAGATAAAAGAAACAAAAAGAAATTAGAGAAAATTTGTCTTAAAACTGTTGTACAAGTGTTAAGGCTAGTAAACTTGTGCTTGCTCTGAAAAATGAAAATGAGTCTATGAAGCCTTCATAGTAATATAATCGTCTTCAAAGGGGTTTGTAGTGCTTAAAACTGTTAAAATGAGTAGTGAAAGTGGCTGACATACTGCTAGAATTTATCATGCCAAACATTTTGAAGCATACTTTTTGTCTGCACTGAAAGACCTTGTTTTTGTAGGGATCTTCCTCCCCTCCTTATTTGTTACCTTATTCAAATTCCTATATTCTGAACTTCGAAATATGGAGGAATGGCTGATGAAAACCTTGAATGATACTTTGAAAATGTAGCACATGCTGTGCAGTCCCAGTAGATGAAAGAAATATGGTTGAAGGGTTTAAAACATACATTTCATATTAATTTGCTAGCATTTGATTATTATTTTAAGAGACTGCTTGTGGGTTCTGGATTTTCAGTTGCAACTACAGTTTGTTCAAAGGGTTGTGATGCATTTTCCTTGTATAGTATTCTACTATTTTTGTCCTCACTAGTTCTTGGCTTTCGAAATCAGTAATACATGCAACTGTGCTGGCAAATGAACAAATGTTTGTGGTCTTGAACTTCTTCCACATCTGAACACTGATGTGGACTAGCAGCAAAGATGGGCAACGATGAATAATCCCCTCTTGCCTTTTGAGATGGTTGTATTTGCATTATGTTGGCAGGACTGAGCGAAGAAGCTTCTATTGCTAACAGTCTTGAATCTGCTCTGTAATCCAGCTTTCACCAGCACTTCGTTCACCTAAAACAGAACTGAAAGGTTTTCAAAGGGTTTTGCTACTAAATTTACATCTCATGCGATTTGGTCAGGGGAAAAAATCCACAGTGTTGCATGCATTTCTGTTGTTATACATTCATTCTTTCACTCAACTTCATAAGAAATATCCAATTAAAGTTTAATAATACACTTCTTACAATAAGCAAAACTCTTCCAGATACCACTATTTTATTTTTTTTTTAATAGTGTGCCTCAAACTTTTAAATGTCAGTCATTTAACTTGGAAAATGTTGTAAATTTTGATGAATGTGAACTTCATTTCTTCCCAGGCTTCCAAAGGATGAGTTGGCTACAGAACCATTAAAATATGCAGAACAACTTCCTGTAGCTCAAATAATACACCAGGTATGTCTTTCTATTTTAAAGATTTCTTTTCAGAATAAACAATGTCTGTAATACAGATGTAGGACTTTGCACTTGACTGCTTTGAACTTCATGAAGCTGGCATGGGGCTCACCTCTTTAGCTTGTCATGGTGTCTCTGGATGGCATCCCTTTCCTTCAGCATGTCATCTGCGCCACACAGGTTGGTGTCATCCACAAACTTGTTGAGGGTGCACTCAAGCCCACTGTCCATGTTGTTGACAAAGATATTAAATAGCACTGGTCATAGTATCAGCTCCTGAGGAACACCACTTGTCACTTGTCTCCACTTAGTGATGGTCAGTGGTTTGATGTTTGAGAGCAATCATCAAGCCAGTTCTTTGATGGAATTCCTTTGAGTGGTCCATTCATAAAATCTGTGTTTCCAGTTTAGAGATCAGGGTGTCATGGGGCACAGTGTCAGATACTTTGCATGAGTTCAGGTAGACAACATCATTTTTTCATCCCGCATCCATCAATACTGTTACCCTGTCATAGAAGTCCACTAAATTTATCAGACCTGATTTGAACCATGGTGAAACTGTGTTGGCTGCCACCAATCACCTCCTCATTTTTCATATGTTGTAGCAGAGTTTCCAGGAGGATCTGCTCCATGATTGTGCTGGGCAGAGAGGTGAGACTGACCTGTAAAGGGGTTCCTTTTTGCCCTGTTTGAAACTGTGGGTTACGTTTGTCCACCAGATTTCCATGACTTCTCAAATATGATGGAAAGTGGCTTGCCACAGCCAAATAGTACAGTCCATTCACTGCTTTCAGGTGAGATAATGGCATCTTGCAACCTGATATTTGGGACTTGGGGTTGGTCAGAGTAGCAATAAACCAGATAGATGATGTAAGACTGGTTTCAGTCTGAGCTGTTTTTGAACACTTAAAGATTAACAGGAGCAAATAAAAGTCCATTAAATGCCAGGGTTGCTTCCAAAGTCCTATTGTTGTTGTTACTACTGTAGATCTTTCCAAATACCTTTGTCTATCAGTGTTTTTAAGCAGTTGAGTTGCATGCTGCAGGCAGTGCTGGTTTTACCTTAAAGGAAACATAAGCTTTATTTTAAAACTTTAAAGTGTACAGGTTTGTTCTGTGAGATGTAAACACAAGGGATTTAAAAACTTTTGGCTGAAATCTGCACCTCCGGGAAGAATCTCTGATGTGTTCAGAACATGGAAGACTGGAAATCAGGACCAGTTTGTATGTCAGGAACTCCCTGGTGTTGTCAGAGCTTCAAATGACCCAACAGCCTGCAAATGTCACATTTAAAATTCTGCCTTCATGCCTGACTTTCAGCATAAATGAATTAAACAGCAGAGCAGGCAGCCAGTCAATATGTTCTTAACAGTGAGAGTGAGCAATGAAACAGTTTGGGGGTTGTTTGGAATCAGTAAATAGAAAGTGCACAGAATGGCTCACCTAGAGGAAAATCTCAAATAGGAAACAGAATTAACCTTTAAGATGGTTGACCAGACAAAATGTCATAGTAATATTTTTACAACATTAGGTGGGTAATAACCACAGGGGTTCATTTGGCTGTGGTGTTATACTGCAATTGAATATTTCACAGTGAAAAAGCAAAAATGCGTGTTTTGTGTACTCTTTGCTATAACAAATTTACCAGTTGTGTAGAGCTGTGCTCCACACAAGATGGGAAACAGACCCTACAGAACTGCAGATAACTTACATGTAGAGAAAGTGAATAATAGGACTGTTGTTTAGCTATCGTGTCAGGCTGTCTGGGCATTGTGCCCTGGTTTTGTGTGGTGATGATGTACTTTTTGAGCCTCTGGGAGCTGTAATCAGCTGAGCACACTGCACCAGTGTCCTGGTGCATTAACACTGCAAAGACTATGATGTATTGTTTCTGAGGAACCTGTGACAACTTGGGGGGGACGGGACAGCGTGAATGCCCATGTTAAGTTTGCATGAACAAATAGTTTTTACTTCTAGAAAAAAGGAAGAAATTATAAAACTTTTGAATAGTATTTGTTGTGTTATGATGCTTTATAAAAATGGGTAATGACTGTCTTTTAGTATGGGTTTTGCTCTTGGTTTTGCATCAAACAAGTTTTCACTTATGTTAAACCTCTCGTGTTTACCTCTAGGAAGAAATAAAGGCATCAGTGATTTCACATGAAATAAAGGGATCAATTTCACAATGGTAGACATGTATCCTAAATCAGTACAACTCTAAAGTACCTTATTATATTTAGTACTCAGCATGGCTGCTAATTCTATCCAAATTTTACTGTAAGTTTATTCTCCTGAACGCTACTAGAAGTCTACCTGTTTTCCCTGTAGGTTTACCTGTGATTTCTAACATTCCCTTTAGCAGTTCAGCTCTGGTATTTAAAAAAAACCAAAACAAACATTACTGAACAGAAACTACCTTTTTGATTTCTAATGTGATTATTCCACCAGAAAGTTCCACAAGACTTAGAATCATAGAATGGTAAGGTTGGAAGGGACCTCAAGGATCATCTAGTTCAAACCCCCTGCCATAGGCAGGGACACCTCCCATTAGTACAGGTCACTCAAGACCTCCTCCAACCTGACCTTGAACACCTTCAGGGAGGGAACATGCACAGCCTCCTTGGGCAACTTGTGCCAGCGTCTCACCACCCTCACTGTAAAGAACTTCCTCCTGACATCTCTAAATCTTCCCTCTACCAGTTTTAAATGCATTGCCCCTTGTCCAGTCATTGCAAGACCTTGTAAATAGTCCCTCCCCAGCCTTCCTTTAGGCCCCCAGATATTGGAAGGCTACTGTAAGGTCTCTTCAAAACCTTCTCTTCTCTAGGCTGCAGAGCCCCAACTCTCTCAGTCTGTCCTCATAGGAGAGCTGCTCCAGCCCTCTTACCATCTTTGTGGCTCTCCTCTGGACCTGCTCCAACATTTTCATGTCCTTCCTGTGCTGAGGGCTCCAGAACTGCACACAGTACTCCAGGTGGGGTCTGATGAGTGCAGAGTAAAGGGGCAGAATCTCCTCCCTTGCCCTGCTGGCCACGCTTCTCTTGCTGCAGCCCAGGACTCGGTTGCTGTCTGGGCTGCAAGTGCACACTGCAGGCTCATGTTGAGCTTTTCATCAACCCAGACCCCAAGATCCTTTTCTTCAGGGCTGCTCTCCAGCCTTGATACATCCTAAACTGTTTATAAAAGTAGACTCAAAATTTGATTTTGGGATTGATCTTAAACTTTATGGCACTTGTAATTATTTATTGTTATAGCAATATAAAAATGAAATAATAACAGCCGTATAAAGTTCACAATTCCAGTTCCCAGCAATGTGTTATTTTAATGCATTAGGCCACGGTTAATTAAAAAGACAAATGTGAAGAAATGAAAATAAATAGCAGAATGAAAGCAAATGCCTACATTTTAAGCCTCTAGTTTTAAGTGACAAACCAAAATCAGACTTTTGTAAATAAAGGAGCTCTCTCCATTCTCAAAAACAAAAAGGTAAGATGTATTCTTTTAACTGTGTTGTGGTTTGGGTGTTTCTCCCCCTGCCCCAGATTCACCAGACTTAACTCAGCCAGATGGAAGTTAAGGAATGAAGCTATATTTTACAGCAAAGCACAAACTTACAAGTGTATGTGTACACAACATATATATATACAGGTATTTACAGTTATAGAAAAGTTAAGACTGCCCAGGAGGGCTCCTGACCAACCCCCCTCCTTTCACTACTCAACTCTTATCTCAGAAATAACCAGATAAAGCTCCATATAGCTCACATGATAGATTTGCAGAGATCTGAGGTGCAATGTCAAAAACTAAGAAGGAGTTATAAGGAAATAATTAGATTGAGTTACATCTGTTTCATGCAAAGGAGTTAAGGCAAGATGCAACCAGACACACAGATGGAAGTAGTGAGAAGTCAGTGTCTTATCTTATATTTTGATTATTTATGTCCCTCAACAGAACAAATGAGTGATATAGACATCACTATTATTTTCTTTTCACAGCTAGTGATCTAATTTCTCTCATTAAAATATTCCAATTAGCCTCAAACTGGCAAAAAAATGAAACAAACCCAGTAGCTTTTGCTAAATGTAACACACTCTTAAAATGGCAGAAATTAAGCTTTCAGAAGTGCCCACATAAGACAACCTGTTAATGAGGTTTTTGTGTACAACCATACATGCAGTGCTGATACTTAGAATAAGTTTATGAATACTAAGTTTAAAAAAAAAAAAAAAAAAGAGGTGGAGGAAAAGGAGAGAATGCTTTGATTCTGCACTTGTCTTTAGTTGAAACAGCTCTGGTGAAAGAACAGGGGATGCTGTGTTTGGGAAGATTGTTTTCATTTATCGTAAAGGATGTTCATGGCTGGCCTTCTAATTCAGCAAGGCATTTTGTTAAAGTGCCTAACTTCAGTGTCAGTGCTCATGCTCTGAATGTCACTATGTGTTAACATATTTTGCCTATCTGGGATTTAGGATATTGAAGAAACTTAAATTGTTAGAGGTGTCTTGCTATGGAAGAATGTTTTATTGATGAAAGGCGCATTTGAGTGGATAAATGCCAGATCTCCTGATGTTGTTATAATTGAAAACAAAATGAAATGGAAAATTTAGTCCACACTCAAATTGTGCACTTGTCAGGAAACTAACTTCCAGCCCATAGCTGTGATTGCACAGTTTACTTAACATTTGACATGGCTTCCAGTTGCACATTTACTTAACGAGATCCTAGGTGTTTGCTCATGTCGGTGAATACGTGGTGGAATGTTACATGTAAGCTCTGATTAAATTAGATTGAGTTTCCTTTTTGGAGGGAGGGGTGTGTGTGTGTGTGTGTATTAAGGATTTTTTGGTAGAGCTTTTAACCAGTACATTTCTGTTGCCTCTGTGTAGCAGCCTCAGTGCAAAATGCCTTCTGTAATCTCAGGAAATTACTAGCAGGTCATGGTAACCCTGTTGTGTAAATATGTCTCTCTGTTCCAGATTCTGCTTGAGCAACTTGTGTGAGTGCCATTAGCTTTGCTGAGTTTAGACTCACAGGACATTAGGGAGTTGCCACATTCAGTCTAGGTTGATGGTATTGACTGCAGTCCACAATAAGGGAACTTAAATAAGAAATTTAAGAAAGAAGATGGGAGACTGTTCTTCAGACTTACAAATGCGTAGGCTGATAATCAGCAAAGATGACTGTAGAGTTACAGTTCTCTATTGTCTCACAAGAAGGTCTTTGCTTCCATAATTTCTGTTTCTGTCATGAGTTCCCCCCTCCTGGTTTGAAGATGAGTTCTTAGTCATTCCTGGGACTTCATTCTCACAGAGTAGAGAGGTGTTTAGTTTGTTGCATTTGTCGATGTTATTCCCGTTTCATGCTGCTTTAATTGAGACGTTTTCTTGAGCAGCATTTGGCAGGAATTGTTGAAACAGTATTAAGAAAATAGCACACACTATGTTGTATAGATTTTTTTTTTTTCCCAAGTAGTTTTGTATTATCTATAACACAACTATTTTAGCTCTCAGACTTAAATGTGTTCACAAACATTCAAGTGTTTTCTGTGGCTCAGGATCTTTGTGAAATGCTTGATTGGAAAATTAACCCATCACATGCTGATACTAGGCTTGAAAGCCTATCTTTAAAATTCAGGGATCACACTGATGCTTTACCCATTGCTTGTAGCTGCCCTTTGGCAGCTGTTGTATTTCAAGAGGTCCTCTTGCCCTCAGTCTACAGCTGTCCTGGTGGTAGAGTCTTGGCTCCTGTGTTTTATAAAAACAATTGGTCGTGTTCAGAAACTTGGTCAAGTATGGAGGATGTTCAATAAAACAACAATAGCCCTTTTTAAAAATGGAGACAGCAGTTCTGGTTTATGGATAATAATTTATAAAGTTTTAAAGTACTTAAAGTGATACTTGCATTTTACTGTGTCTTTACAGGCTAAGAAGTTGAAAAGCAACTTTTGATACTTGGAATGTGTCAGGCTGGGTGTGTGAAGTTTTAGACAAAGCTGTTTATACATTCTCTGAAAATCCATTCCTGTAGCCACATTTGAAAAGAACTTCAAAACATGGCTTGCTGTTTAAAACTCTGCTCCTGGTATTCAGTTAGATGTCAGAGATAAAACATGGCCTTTCAAAAAAACACCCAAATTTTCCTGCGTCTGTTAGCATAGACTCGGATCTTTTCAGGAATGCTACTTTTGGTAGGATGACTGAAAAACTGGATCACTTTAGAATTCAGTTTTATTCCAACAAAATACATTACATGACTACCCAACAAAAAGTCTTTTGTCATGTCACCTTGCGTTAGGACACTTGCCAGGTCAGGCTTTGCTTTTGCAGTTCTGAGCAACTTACTGAAGACAATGTTTCCCCCATATCACTTCCTGAGGGTGCTTTGGAGTACATGGAGAACAGCAGTCTGTTCTGGCAGGGTTTGTTTCTGTCTGTTCCAGACTAGAGATGAGAAAAGCTGTTTCTGATGCATGCCGTGGAAATCTGTTGACATTCTTTTCCTCACCAGCTGACAAGAAGTCCTTTCACACGGCTCAAGCATTCTGACTGTATTCACATGCAGAGCTAAACCCAGCTGCGTTACATACCTTTTGCTGAACCAGCCTGTCATTATCTAGGGCACTTGGGATGCATATGAGTTAGAAGTTGTTAATGTGTTTTACTAAGGGTTTTTTTTTTTTTTTTTTATTGCCACCAATTCTTTATTCTGTATTAAACATATATTTGCCTGCATTTTATAACTTAATGGAAGTGGTCTCAAGTGGACGGAATGTTATCCAGTAAATAAGAATTTGTGTGGATTTTCTTTCACTGTTGCATAAACTAGAAATAATTTTTTAACTTCCTTTTAAATTGAGTGCTTCCTTAATAGAAAACTTGATGCTCAAAAGAGCAAAACAAGCTTTTTGTGAAAAACTATTACTGCACAATTTTACCGACCACCAAATCAAATCTGTCACAGAGCAGCAAAGATATTCCTGCCAACATTGTGTGCTAGTTGATACATATAGGTGCTTTGAGGTTCACTCCCTAGTATGTCTTCTAATAAAACCAGTTAAAGAAAAAAAGTATAATATCAGAGTCTTGTTGTGTGTATGAATCATGTAATGTATGCAATGTGTACATTTAAATCTAGAGAATGAGTTATAGAATCATAGAATGGTAAGGTTGGAAGGGACCTCAAGGATCATCTAGTTCCAACTCCCTGCTATAGGCAGGGACACCTCCCACTAGTACAGGTCACTCAAGACCTCGTCCAACCTGGCCTTGAGCATNACCTCGTCCAACCTGGCCTTGAGCAGCTCCAGGGAGGGAGCAGCCACAACCTCCCTGGGCAACCTGTGCCAGTGTCTCACCACTCTCATTGCAAAGAACTTCCCCCTATCATCCAGTCTAAATCTTCCCTCTGCCAGTTTAAACCCATTGCCCCTTGTCCTGTCGTTGCAACACCTTGTAAATAGTCCTTCCCCAACCTTCCTGTGGGCCCCCTTTAGATATTGAAAGGCTACTATCAGGTCCCCTTGAAACCTTCTCTTCTCCAGGCTGAAGAGCCCCAGCTCTCTCAGTCTGTCCTCACAGCAGAGCTGCTCCAACCCTCTGATCATCTTTGTGGCTCTTCTCTGGACCTGCTCCAACATTTCCACGTCCTTCCTGGTGCTGAGGGCTCCAGAACTGCACACAGTACTCCAGGTGGGGTCTGATGAGAGCAGAGTAAAGGGGCAGAATCTCTTCCCTTACCCTGCTGGCCACACTTCTCTTGATGCAGCCCAGGACTCGGTTGCTGTCTGGGTTGCATTACTTTTCTAGAAAGTACATAATCTAATATGAGGGTTATAGGAAATAACTGAAGTTCTTAATGGTTTTGATAGCTTTCTATAAATAATAAAGGAATAGTGCCCTGTTTCTTTCTCCCACTTCAGGAAGCCAACACACATTATTGACTTGGTTGTAGATGGTACAGATCATTTTACTGGAAAAAAAATTAAACTCAAAACATTTTCAGGCATTTTTTCATCAAGTGAGCTACTGCAGTGTCAGTAGTGGTATTAAAAAACCTTCATATGCAAACTGGTAGTCCATACAAACCATAAAGTTGTCTCTCTCTTCTTACTCAAAATTAAGTAGCATGTTAGCCTAGGAATCTCAAGAGCAAAACCACGACACTTCTGAAATAGAGCATGTTTCTGAGTGTAGCATGAGGTATTTTTGTGAAAGATTTAAATTTTATTTTTCTTAATTTGTTGTTATTTTTCTCATCAGTTCTTTCCAATCACAGAATAAATGGTGTGGAGTTGGCATAAATTACTGATGATCTGTTTTTACAGACAAAGCACAGCTGCTTCTGTTGTTATGTTGTTCATGTGAGCATGAGAGAGACTCCCTGGAAGCAGAAACCTAGTAAAGAAATCTCTTTTCTCCTGCCCTTCTGTTGAAGGACTGTTGTGGGTGATCACACTGCTTACCCAGGATCACTTTTTACTGTTTCTCAACCACAGCAAAAGTTTTGCTGCTTTTTTTTTTTTTTTTCAAACTCTGAAAGACTAGATTAAAGCTCTTCTCTTAGTCTTTGAGACACAGTAGAGTATCTTTGAATTCTTGTCCTTTCAAATGCTGTCTCTTGAATCTTAAAACTTTAGCAGTAAGTATGTGGAACTTCATTTCTGTAAGGACAGACTGAAATATTCATGAATGGTGAGCTCTTTTGTTGTCTGCACACAACACTGCCTGGCACAGCTAGCAAAGAAGCATGAGGACTTCTTGTTGCTGACCAAGTATTACAGAGGAACTGTAGTATGAATGTAGTATGAAATTCTTCTAATTTTAATTGAATACAATGGATTAGATAACTAAATTAAGTGTGTTGCATGAGGAACCTGAGGAGTTGGTAGTGAGTTCAATTTCTTTTTAAGAATTTCTGACTCAAAAATACCACAATGAACATTTCCTGTATGATAAGAAGAGAAAACTTTGTCATGGCCTTCTACAGCTGCCCAGAGATCTTAGAGATAGAGGATGGTTGCACACATGATTTATACTTTGTTTCATGTTTATGCTTTAATACATGTAATTTTCACCTCCTTCATTGCATTTTTTTAAAAAATGAAACAAAAGTGTGTATCAAAGCAAATAAAAGAACTCTCTTTTTTTTTTCCATAGACTCATAGAATGGTAAGGTTGGAAGGGACCTCAAAGATCATCTACTTCCACCCCCTGCCATAGGCAGGGACACTTCCCACTAGTACAGGTTACTCAAGACCTTGTCCAACTTGGCCTTGAACATTTCCAGGGAAGGAGCATCCACAATCTCTCTGTTCCAGTACCTCACCACCCTCACTGGAAAGAGCTTCCTCCTAACATCCACTCTAAATTTCCTCTGTGCCACTTTAAACCCATTGCCCCTTGTCTTGTTGTTAGAAGACCTTGTAAATAGTCCCTCCCCAGCCTTCCTGTAGGCCCCCTTCAGATATTGGAAGGCTACTGTAAGGTCTCCTTGAAGCCTTTTCTTCTCCAGGCTAAAAGAACCCCAACTCTCTCAGTCTGTCCTCATAGGAGAGCTGCTCCAACCCTCTGATCATCCT
>VWZE01016441.1:193874-205299 GCA_013396675.1 Eubucco bourcierii | reverse complement strand
TGTGCCTACCCAGGTGCAGGACCTTACACTTGGCCTTATTGAATTACATGAGGTTGGCCTGGGCCCACCTCTGCAGCCTGTCCAGGTCCTTCTGGATGGCATCCCTGTTCTCTAGCAAGTCGACTGTGCCACACAGCTTGGTGTCATCTGCACACTTACATAACTTCATTCAGAACAGTAAGTTGATCAGTCATCAAAATGGTCCATTTGATGTGCAGGTACGTTGTTGGTTTGTCTGGGAATCAGTAGGGTCCAGTCTTTGCTGTCATGGCTTGGAATGTGAATTTATCAATTCTTCACTGAAGTGACATATAGCAAGCTGCAGTAGTCCCAGGCTATGCTCTCCCTCAAAAACAGTCACTTTTTCAGACAGATGTGATAGCAGAAATGGATACAACTGATGCAGTGTTTTCAAAATGACCATTTTAGGCTGTACAGTTCCTGCAGTTCAGACAGTAGTATAGCACCATACTGTTCTGTTTCCTGAAATTGTGTGTCTTGTGTCTTTCTCTGACCTTTGAAAAGTCTTACATTTAAGGACTGGTGTTGTATCTGCATCCTTCTTTGGCACGGGCTGGGAGATGGGTTTGACAGGCAGCTTGGAGTAATTTAATTTAGTAATTTTTAGGGGCTGCCAACACACCACTCTCCTCCAGTTCTTTTGAGTTTTTGAGTGCCCTATGCTCTTCCAGCACTGGCAGTGAGCTGAAAAATATGGCTTACCAGGGAGTGGGGGGGAAACATACTTCTCAGCTATAGAATCACAGAATGGTAAGGTTGGAAGGGACCTCAAGGATCATCTAGTTCCAACCCCCTGCCATAGGCAGGGACACCTCCCACTAGTACAGATCACTCAAGACCTCCTCCAACCTGGCCTTGAATACCTCCAGGGAGGCAGCATCCACAGCCTCCCTGGGCAACCTGTTCCAGTGCCTCACCACCCTTACTGTAAAGAACTTCCTCCTAACATCTAGTCTAAATCTCCCCTCTGCCAGTTTAAACCCATTGCCCCTTGTCCTGTCATTGCAAGACCTTGTCAATAGTCCCTCCCCAGCCTTCCTGTAGGCCTCCTTCAGATATTGGAAGGCTACTATCAGGTCCCCTTCACTATCAGCTATGTGACTACAGAGTTTTTAAAGCCAACTAGAACAGATAGTATCAGTCAAAACTAATGAAACGTATGTACTTTCCCTGAAAGTTTTTGTTTGTATTCCTCAAGAGCGGGTGAGAGTGAGTGAAAATAACTGTTACACTAGAAAGTTGAAATAGATTTAAGGCTTTTGTGCATATGGGAGTGCTCAGTTTGCAGTTGAGAATATTGGTAATATAAGGCATTATGTATGTGTGTAGTGCCATCCATTTAATGGATTAAGAAACATCAGTTTCATATGTATATGACCATATGTAATTGTCGGATGTAGTATTAAAAAATTTATGATAAAATACCCTGGATCAGTATTAACTGTAATTGTTAGAGGTGCTATGTTGGATTTGCAGCTTCTGTGAGATGTTATTCCTGTAATAATTTTTTTTTTTTTTTTTTTAGTAAGTACTATCTAAGATGTAAAATAAAGGAAGAGGTTAAGGAAGTCACTGTAAGATGCCAGGCTTTATAGTGAATGCTGTAGATCTTTGTGGCTTGCTCATCTGAACTTCAAATAGCTGCCTTTGAAGGCTTGGTAGTAGCTGTATGTCTATGAGCTCTAAGAATTACTATATTTTTTATGTTCAAAAAAGTGATTTGTGCCTTTTTTTTTCAGCTACATCAGCCATATGCTCAAAGATCCTGTAAGCACAAACCTTTCAGTATGCTCAATTCATATGCCATGTCTTTGTAATGCCTTTGGACTGATTGTGCCAAAATCTCCTTTTGGTGTGCTTTACAACCTGTTCATAATTGTGTTTTTTTGAGACTGTTTACTGTTTCTGTTGTGTTGCAGCTATAATTTGGAGCTTTACAGAAAGAGGCAGGTTCAGAAATGCTTACAGCTTGAAGTAAACTTCACATAGCATGTTGGCTAAAAGCAAAGAAAGATTAGGAGGGACAGATTCTGATTTGTAGACAAAAGTCATGAAGGAGCATTATTTTAATCTCTTCTGACTTTCTGTACAAAGTACATAGATAATTTATATTCTCCCTTCAGTGGTGAGGCACTGGAACAGGTTGCCCAGGGAGGTTGTGGATGCTCCCTCCCTGGAGGTGTTCAAGACCAGGTTGGATGAGGCCTTGAGTGACCTGTACTAGTGGGAGGTTTCCCTGCCTATGGCAGGGGTTTGGAACTAGATGATCCTTGAGGTCCCTTCCAACCTTACCATTCTATGATTCTATGATTCTTGGTGGCTGTATTGAAACCAGGAAGGGTTACTGGAAAAGAAGGAATTGAGTAGTGGCTGGTAGATGTTTAATCAAAATACCATAATTATGGACAGAGTATAAATGAGGACAATTTTGACATGTTAGTACATGCACGTGATTTCAGGAAGTATATAGGACATTACAGTTGTTATTGGAGAAGTGATACATATGTGTCCTGTGAGTCTCAACTGCTGACATCATATGAATTGTTGTAGAATGCTATAGGTAAAATACCAATAGCTGTCTTGCTTTGATTTGGGCAGCTATTAGAGCTACTGCTATTCTTGCGCATGTAAGGAGGTTGTTTTTAAGTGAGTTCTGTGATTTAAGACTCCTTTGTGGTCATAATAAGCTTGGGTAAGGTCAAAGCGTTTTTTTGCTAAAATTATCCCCTGCCATCTTTACTCCCAGCATTGTAGTTCTCTATTAAGCATATAATTCACTTTTTTCATTCTTTTCTTCCAAGAGATGATTTTGTGATACAGTGGTCTGCATTCATTTGCATTTGTTAGTTTCAAGCCTGGATTCTTAGATGTTCTGGGTCTTTTTGGTTTTGTCTGCACTGGGTCCCATTTATTTGCTGTTCCTTCAAATATTGGAAAAGCAAAAACTATTTAGGTCACTGTGGTGAGTTGTCTCCAGTGGGGATAACTGAATAGGTTTTCAGTGCATAATAGTATGCAAATAATATACCTCTGCCTCACATGGGAATAGACTAAATATATGCACAAGCTTTCTGTGACCTTAATAGGTTTGCAGGCATCATAATACACAATGTGCCACTGTAGCATAGTATCTGGTGTACAAATACTTGAACTATGGTTCAGGGCAAAGAAATAAATGAAATAACTCCATGAATTTAGTATGTGAGCCACACATCTTAGAGTATATGGAAGTATATGCCAGCAATATAGCTGATTTACTTTTGTAACATAAGCAGTAGGTTTTAATAATAGTCACCATTAATAAAACAGAAGATGCTTAATGTCTTACACTTAGAGCACGCTAATTCATTACATTAGTAGAGTATCTTCATGCAGGATGTGAGATGAAACTGAAAAACATACAGTAAAATGATAAATAAGTGACTCCATTAGAGAGTTTTTATATTTATGGTGGTTTACATGTAAAAGTACCTTTTGAAAATTTTGCTGCTTTTTAGTTTATGTTTATTACAGGTTCTAGAGCAGTTCAGGAAACAGATGCCACATTTTAAAAAGCTTTGCTTTCAGTGAAGTTTCCTGTGCAAGAGAATCCATTCTTCCTAAAACTTAATTTTGCTTAAATTAACTGGTATCTCCACTGAGGGTGGCTTATATTAAGCACAAAGGGAGGGTTAGTAGTTTAGACTTCCATCAAATAAACTACATAACTAAAAAGAGAAGATGCCAAGCTTCACACTCTCGTACTTGAAAGTATTGTGTTCTCTCTCATGGGAACTTCAGATTAGAGAAATTATAAAGGCTTTGCATAAAAACAGGGAGTTAGAATTAATTTTTGCTTAAGCAGGGAAGTATCAAAAGCCTATTATGGTAATTTTTCAATTTTGTCTTAACTGTTCACACAATTTAAAATAGTTATACAATTGAGTAGAGGCATAATTGATGTGTTGTGGTTTCTTTTTTTTTTTTTAAAGCTTCTTTTTTATTTTTAAAGCTTGGGCCATCATAAAACATAAGGTGCACTTAGGCTTGAAAGAGTTAGGTGTGCTAATTAAGTAGATGCAAATTTTCATATCATAGTGAGGAAGAATTGCCTAATGGATTGGAATAGTGTTCTAAGAATGGTTCCCCTATTCTTAATTACATTTAAGTACCAAATATCAATATTACAGTAAGACAATTAAGCCACAAAAACCTTAGTGAGAAAGCATAATTCCTAGCAGTAGAATTTTGAGGTTGTAGAGACTATCATGTTCATTATTATTATAGTAAACAGTACCAGCAAAAGTCTACATCACCAAAAAAAATGTTACCTAATAACTTTATTCATTGTGTTTTAATGTAAATTAAAAGCTGGAAGTGTGGAATGAAGAGCTACTGCTACATTTATTTTGTTAATCTTTATTGAATTAAAAAAATATAAATCTTCTCTATATCATAACAACCTATAAAGTACCAGGGTAGCAATTTAAAATTTATGCTTGACCTAAAGTATATTTTAGGACTTCCCTAATTAAGGGAAAACTGATTTAGCAAAACCTCTTAATGGTAAATTAAACCACTTTTTCTTCTACTAAGTAGAGTATTTAACAGGAGAAATACTCTTCCAGAGTTGCTTTCATTTTGCTATTCTGTAGGTGGAGCCTTTGTTGGAACAAGCTTTGCATTTGGAATGAGACATACTGGCAAATGTAAGCGATACTTCTAAGTGGTCATTGATTAGCAAGACTTCTGTTTTTATTTGCAGAGAAAGGGCCTCTTTCCTGACATTTCAGCTAATTTTTCTGCAGAAGCCTATGGCTTGGAAGAAGGCTATGGAAGAGCTGCCTTTGACATCCCGAAATTATGCCCAACTTGTTCAGAATATTTTTGGCTTTGTCTGCGATAGAAAGTGATGAAAAGGCAGATCTGCTGTATTACAGGGATGAGGCATATTGTGCTTTATCAGCTTTCCTGGTTTTGCTAAATGGCTTCTGTCATTTTCTGTCACACTTTCTCTTAATATGTAACTTTGAGTGGTGTGATTCTTGCTTAGCTCTTCTCTCCCTGAAAGCTGTGAATGGGAGTTACCCACTAAAAGTACAATAACATTGTGCAGGTTTTGTAAGCTTAAGTGTGGATAGGAGGGTCAGTATCCATCCTTGCTGTTAAATTAGTTCTCCAATTTACAGATTTTTTCTTTTTTTTTTCCCATGTATTTTTTGTGTCCCTGGAATAATAATGCCAGGAATAAGATAAACAAGTGAATGCATGGATGTATGTGTGGAGTGGAGGGAAAAGAGAGGATACATGTTGGATGGTCTCACGCAGAGAGTGGTGATCAACGGCACAATGTCCACCTGGAAACCAGTGACAAGTGTGTCCCTCAGGGGTCACTGCTGGGCCCAGTGCTGTTTAACATCTTTGTCAGTGACATGGACAGAGGAATCAGTGCACCCTCAGCAAGTTTGCAGATGGCACCAAGCTGTGTGGCACAGTTGACTTGCTAGAGGGCAGGGATCCATCCACAGGGAAGATTTAGACTGGATGTTAGGAGGAAGTTTTTTACAGTGAGGATNGGCAGGGGGTTGGAACTAGATACTCCTTGGTCCCTTCCAACCTTACCATTCTATGATTCTCTTTTAGATCCTTAGGCAGTGGGCAAAATATTTCATAGTCTTGCTGATTTTATTGCTGAATACCAATTGCACTGGGCTTAGAAGCAACGTTTGTGTGTGTCAGCATGTGTAATTTGAGTGCAAGATGAAATTCTTGACTTAGTTTGTGTTACTGCTGCTAAATACATGCAGGATCAGGACCTTTCTATATAAAGCAGGTTACTGAAGTATGTTATAGTAGGTTGTCTAAGATGCAAGATTTAATTTCATTTTTTTGCTGTCGGTTCAGTGTTCTGGAACATTTTCATTTCTCACATAAGCTTGTACAATTTTTATTAATAATTATTTTTTATTGTTTACACATGAAAGCTTCTCTGATAGACAGTGTTTGTTTAAATGGTGTTTCATTGAGTAGTAAAATAGCAGTAACAGTTTTGCTAGGTTTTTCTTCTGTCTATGTTTCTTCTGAACTTATGCAGCATAAAAAGTAGCTGTTCCAACAAGCTGACATTGGTAAGGAAAAAAAAAATATAAATGTTATCAATCTTATCTTGATGTATTTTTCAGGGCTGTGATAGCAGGTAGCTTTCTGAACACTTTACCTTGAGTGAAAGCATTGTTAGCTGCAAGTATATTCACTTATTTATCTACCTTAACCATGTAATCATGGTGGTGGTTTTTTTTTTTTATGTTGTTAATTATATTTTGTTTATCCTTCAATAGCATACCATGAGGAGTGCAACAGTGTAACTCACAAGCTCTTGACAGGACTGATGAATGGTCAGAGATAGGGATATTGGCAGGCTGCTCTCTAGTGCACTGTCTGGAATTGTTTTCCTAAATAATTCAGGGGGCTGAAATTTGATTAAATCATTTCCATTTGAAGAATGAATGGAAGAGGTAAATGAATGAAGACTCCAGTAATGGATCAGTTCAGTTCATGCTGTTGGACAGACAAGACAGCATCCAATATCGACATTCCTGTGCAGTTCTTTGCATGAGGTTGTGATTCAGCTTTGTTCAAGTGATTACTTCTGTAGTGAGAGGCTTGGTGTGTGGCACCCTGCCATAACCAACTCTCCTTCCCTCAGTGTGAAGGTTTGGGAGTTCCCCACCCCCCACACTTTGTAAAATGACCCAGACTAGCACTCAGTCGGCTGGAAGTTAAATGATGAAGCTATATTTACAGCTTTGCACAATGTACAGCAGATATTTACACTATATACACAATATTTACAGAAATATACAAGTAAAAGGTAATACAACAACACAACTCCCCTCCCAGAAATCAGAGACCCCAGGAGGGGCTCCCAACCACCCTTGCACCTTCTCCCCACCCCTGTACCTTACCCCAAGGTTTGCCTTACGTGCAAGGTAAATTAGGAGGATCAGCCAGGGGGGTTAGAAGAAAAGTGGTTAGTGAGGATTAATCAGCAGAGGAGCCAGAGCCCAGAAGCTGCTAGATCCCACCAGCAGCTCCTGCTCCAGCAAGCGACAGAGAGCAACTAACTTATCAATTGTTTTGGTTAGTGTTCCCAAACAATTCTCCAGCAAGCGTATGAGTGAAGTAGACATCATGATGTTTTCCTTTCACAGCCTATAGTGTCATTTTCTCTATTAAAATATTCCAATTAGCCTCAAACCAGCACACTCAGCTTCTTCCCCCACAGTGAGAGTTCTTGTACATTGGCAGCTGTCTCCTCTCATTCAGTGATCTTGGAGAAACCTGGCTGTAGTGATGAGGAGTTAGCAAATTATTGTGTCACGTATTTCTGGGAGGGAGCACTTAACACCAAAGACATCTACCAGTACGTAGCTGGCAAGCAGATGAATAGTCCTGACAGGGGGCTGAGTGACAACATGACATCATTATGGTAGTAATCTCTCTTTATTTTAGATGGTAGGCAGAAAAGGTGCACCTGATTGGCCAATCTCTCATTTAATCTGCTTTAAAGACTTAGTTTTTTGTAAAGATGTTGGTAGTGTACATACTACCTGTGGGCATATGGGAGGGTGTTTACTCAGCTGCACTCACTCATTCCTCCAGAAGGATGGTGTGTGTTTGAGCCCCATGTAGCATTCAACTAATGAACCGAGTGGCACACAAACCTCATGTGGGAACAGTGAATATTTGTGATACCATAAATCTGCCATTCTTTCTTAATGGCAGCTGCCTACAAAAACCTTTTTTGCAGGAATGGAACTGCTCCCTGGGACTCTTTGTTCTTCAACATAGCAAACCTGACTTTTCTGGCGTAGGTGCAGTTATGTGCAACCACTAAATAAGTGCCTGTATTACTGCTGTGTCCATGTTTTATGATTCGGTTTTGAGCCTATGTAGCACCAGATTGGTATTTCAGAAGAGTTCTTTCTCCTTTTTTTTTTTTTTTTTCTGCTTACAGAGATAGTAGATGCAACATAAACTTCGGTGAGAACACTCATGTGGCATGAGTATGAAATTACTGAGTACAACAATTGCCTTTAAAAGCTAGGTGGTGGTGGGGAGCAACTGATCTCTCACCAGCTGTAGTACACTACTTTCTCACTGAAAATAAGGATTTTTTTTTTTTTTTAAACTTTTGCAATAAAAACACAGACATGATTTGATCTTGCAGGATAAAGGACAATGGGTTTAAACTGGCAGAAGGGAGATTTAGACTGGATGTTAGGAGGAAGTTCTTTCCAGTGAGGGTGGTGAGACACTGAAACAGGTTGCCCAGGGAAGTTGTGGATGCTCCCTCCCTGGAGGTGTTCAAGGCCAGGTTGGACGAGGCCTTGAGTGACCTGTACTAGTGGGAGGTGTCCCTTCCTATGGCAGGGGTTTGGAACTAGATGATCCTTGAGGTCCCTTCCAACCTTACCATTCTTGTGATTCTGTGATAAATGTGCAGGCACCTTTTGCCTCAGCCCTGTTTCTTTCTGCATCCACTTTTTTCATACCTGCCTCTTAAATGTATTGCTGGTTTTAAGTTCTGCAAGCTGGAGCTAGAAAATATGGAGCTCTGCTGTGTGCTTGTGTAATGTAGCCCACAGCTCAGGGCAAAGGAGAACTTTTCACAGTATCACCAAGGTTGGAAGAGACCTCAAAGAACCTGATACCACAGACCTCAAGACTAGACCATGGCACCAAGTGCCATGTCCAGACTCACCTTGAACACCTCCAGGGATGGTGACTCCGCCACCTCCCTGGGCAGCCCATTCCAGTAGTGAATGACTCTCTCAGTGAAGAACTTTCTCCTCACCTCGAGTCTAAACTTCCCCTGGTGTAGCTTGAGACTTTTAAGATTGTAGTAGTAGAGATTTAAAAAATGAACTGTAAAAACTAAACAAATAAGGAATATTTATTTGGATTCCAGTTTCTTGTAATGTATCTGTTGAGGTATTTGATTAGATCTTGCACTCAGTATGGCATATTGAGTATAAGATCTAATGTTGTCTAACATCTGTTGTTAATACAGCCTGTCACCTGGAAATAAATTAATAGATACTCATGGGATATGCAGGAAAAAAAAATGTGGTTAAAAGCATCAATGCTACTTTGAAATGAATAGCGTAACTTATGAACTTAATGGATTCTCCATATAAACAAAACAACTTCATTTGAATTTGAATGATCAAAATTGTACTTCATAATTGAAGTTCTGAGGCATACATTTCATTTTAGGAGATTAAGGGAAAAATCTTACCTGAGAGCAGATTGATTTTAAAGTATTTGAATGGATTCACACTGTGGTCAGGAGAGATGCTATGGGAAATCCAAGGAGGAAATTCTGTGCTCCAATGAAAGATTGGGCTGAGTGAGGCTGGTATTTGGAGTAATCATCCCAGACCGAAACAGGCAGGAGCCCATATGTTGCACATGCTGCCTTGCCTCTACAGAGCTGAGAGATTTGGTTTGGTTCTGCTTCCACTAGCAACATGACGTATTGTTATGAACAAGATCTGCACTGTAGAAGACTTCGAGATAACCTTTTCCCAGGGGAAAGTGAGCAGTGCATGTTGCATGGAAAAACAGTGCTGTGATAATAGCTTGGCTCTATTTACACGATTTTATTATTGAGAATACAAAATATCTTTGTCTCTTTAGCAGCTCCACAGATGCTTTTCACCTCCTTTGTTCTTTGTAGCTGGTGTATCAGTCTGTTTAACCCAGAGTTTCAGTAACAGCAAGTCGATCGTGTTCAGAGGTCCTCTCCACTGAGGTCTGCCATGTTGGTCTCTACTTTTCTTAGTTTCTGACCCCCTGCACTGTAAGGACCTCACAAAGTTTATTTTTATGTCTGTCATGTGGCACTTTAAGTTTTGTTTTTGCTAATAATCCTCTGCTTGATTGATTACAAATGCATTTAAAAAAAAACCCCCAGATTTTTCTTAAAGTAGTGGTGACCATGTTTTGAATATTGAGCCTGCTTAAGCTGCTGATCTTTGGTTTTGATGCTTCTTGTTTGCAAATGTAATTCATTATTTTTTATTCTGGAGTTGCATACCATTTTGTGAAAAATCATGATTATGGCTTCATATAAAAGTATGAATTTGATTAAAAATTTTTTTTTTTTTGTTAATATACCTTAAATAGATGTAGTGGGGGTTGTTTGCTTTTTGTAAGTATGACCCTAAAGCATGCAGGAGTTCCATAACGGAACTCACTGGTGGCTGAGCATGTAGGAGCTCAGAAGAGGTAAGACCACTGACTGCTATGCCACTCTTCAGAAGAAGAGTATGACTGGTTACAGCTGACAGTGCAGAGATGAGTTTGTTAGCTTTGAATGTAGCAAGTCACATATCTTGGTTTGGAGGCCCTTTTGCTATAATACCTATTGTGTTTGCCAGGTGGCCATCATTCATCTGGGTGCTGGCTTGTCTGAGAGTTAAATTACACTGGGTTCCAGGTGTTGGGAAGACTCCTTTTTATTAGAATATTTGTATTGTGTCACAGGTTGGAAGATTAATAGATCACAGAATCATTCAGGTTGGAAAAGACCACTGGGATCATCAAGTCCTTATGTCAACCCTACTCTATAAAGTATTCACCCCTAAACCATAGCCCCAAGCACCGCACCTAAATGACCTTTAACCACATCCGGGGTTAGCGACTGAACCACCTCCCTTGGCAACCTATTCAAAATGATCGTTAATCCACTAAAAGCACTTCAAAGTGCTATGTAATGCTGCAAGATAATGCTTAAAGTAGAGAGTAAGTAGTTCATTTCTAAGCAGCCATTACTGATTACGTATTTTTAGAAGGAAATGAAAAACTAAAGCTCTCATAACAGTAGTGTAGTTTCTATTACAGTGGTTATTCAGTTTTCAAGGTAAATATTTAAAATGTAGTTGTTGGCACTGGTTATGTTAATTTAGTTTAACTGATACTCTCTCTGGGTGTCCTTCATCAGTTTTTGTTGTTGAGTGAACCTTCTTCATTATTTTATTAATACTGGAGATATTGTTACTCATGGAACTGTGGTTAATAAATGCAGACTGGGAGATTAGACACCAGTGCTTTAAATGGTTTTGCAGATTAACAGGCAGCGTTTACGTTGGAGTTCTCCTGTGACTTTAATCTTGCTGTAGGCACAAAAGAGGATTAAACTGTTACGAGATGGCTGGAGTTACTTGATTTCCTCCCCCACCATGAGGACCCCAAATCCAAACTGCAACTGACAAATGAGAAGCACATAGTGACCACTAAAAGCTGTGAGGACGTACTTCGGGGTGTGATTTGCTAGTGATACAGATAAATAGAAGTGTTGGAGCGGGTCCAGAAGAGGGCCATGAAGATGATCAGAAGGCTGGAGCAACTCTGCTATGAG
>VWZE01016441.1:182601-193703 GCA_013396675.1 Eubucco bourcierii | reverse complement strand
ATGATCCTTGAGGTCCCTTCCAACCTTACCATTCTGTGATTCTATGATTTAATTCTGAAATTAGACTTTATGTCCCTTCTCATAAGAATTTAGAGGAATACCAAGTTTGAAAAATCAAACCGCAAGCAAACCTGAGTTGCTGCAGAGCACCTCTGGGAAGTAGATGATGTTGTCATAGTGCACTGCACAGGGTTTGGCTTTTCCAGAGAGTTCTCTTTTCCTTCAGTTTGAGATCAGTGGATTTTTCCTGAGATGAGAAGCACATCAGTTGTTTCAGGTTTGGATCTGGGGTTGAACTTGAATTTCAAAGACTTGTTTTGAAATTTAGGTCTGTCTTTTTTTCAGATATTAATACTGGTCTGTAACACAGACCCTAACATAGCATTAAGTATCTTGAGAAACAAGAAAGGAAACCTTTTACTTTCTCCATGGAGAAATGGAAAAGTTAATTCAAATGGAGAATGACCAAGAAAAAGTCATGGAAATCTGTACCCCACAGTATACAAAATTCACCCAGATTATCTAATAATGATGGCCAGCACTGCACAGGCAAGCAGCAAAATTGCCTCACTCCCCTTCCCAGTGCTTGTTGATCCCTTAAGTGTAGTAGAGGTGGAGAATTTCACAGAAGGGTTTGTTCAGGGTTTTCCTCCTCAGTACTATAGTTACTGCTGTCCACCAGGCAGCTACAAAATCTTGGGTGATATTTTGTACCACGTATGCTGCCATAAATACACCAAAACTGGGTCTAGGGCACTCTGCACTGTAACTCTAGAGAAAATTTGAGGGATTGACTGAAATACGATAGCTGCCACTTTAATAGACTTGTTGGAACACAGCACTTATAATGTTTTGGGTTTGTGCAGTTACATATGGTTCTCTTGCTCTCATGGTGCAAAAACACACTATCTACCTCAGGTTGGGAAGAACATCCCCCGTAAGGATGATGTGTACAATAATTTTTAAGGTTTTACCCAATTTCTTAAAGCTGTTTGAAGATGCTGGAGGAGACTGAAGGATTTTTGTATCCCTTTCCCATGGGGGAACTACTACTATTCCTGACTGTATGCACTATTACCATCCAAGTGTGGATTCTGAATTTAACTCAGAGCTTTCTATGCCATTACTTTTGTCCTTACTGATTACCCTAATACAAAGAGAGTTCTGTTGGAAAAAGACTATAGGGATGGTTAGATTATAATTATATTTATATTTAATTATTTTCCATGTCACTATATGGTGATTTAAATCTTATTTATTTTCTAATGAAGCATTTTAAATGATACCATTCTTAATCTAAATATAATTTCATCTTTAATACCTTTTAAATTTTTTCTTCCTTCATAAAATTCATTTTAATTGGAGTAGCAACTATTGTATGCTTTATGAAACACCTTCACTGAAAGTCTTGGATACTTTCCATTTGGGTCCCTATAGACCCATCCAGATTGAAAATACACTGTTTTATCCTCTCCTTAATTACAGTACTTGGAGCAACTCTCTGTTAACTGCTTTTAAGTTCCACAGGATAATGAATCTAGCAGAACTAGAGACCATACAACAGAAAACTGTTCACAGGAGGAAGCTTGCTGTTGCTTAGCTACCTATCTTTCTAATTCAGAATCTCCAGCAATTCAATAATGACTTAGCCCTTAAGCTGCTAAATGTATTTGTTCATGACACATTGTAGAGTTTTATACGTTGCTGTTGTAGGGAAAAAGAGGGCATTTATAGTGAGGTCCTATTGTGGCATAAATGACAAAACCTAAACACACCAGTGCCAGAGGCACTGCTGGGTGTACTGAGTGTTTAGGTGGGGACCACAGTAGTTAAAGGCAGAATAACTTGAGCCAGAAGAGCTGTCACCTCTGCTTTCTCAAGTAAGAGAAAGTTATGCATAATTTGTAAGTACAACAATATGTAGTCTTTTAATAGTACACATTCTCAGATCAGTTTCAGCATAATAAAGATACATAATTAATTGTACATTAAAATACTGCAACACTTAACTTTTTTTTTTTTTGTCCATTTACCCCTTTTTTTTATTTCAGATGAGAAAATGCCTGGCTTTCAAAATCTGCCTGTTACAGAGGTTTTCTGGAATAATACCCTGAACTAGGCAATGTTCATAGGATGCATACTGAAATACTGCTTTTAGGAATATGAGAAAAAGTTTATATTCACTAATGTTTTCTGATAAATCCTAAAACTGATAAAAAGGGGCAGCTTTTCTAGGGATTTTTCTGTGGCCACAGAATTCATATAAGCATAGAAAGAGATTCTGCCTTCTCTCCACCTTTTTCCAGTACATGGATCTAGAGAAACTTTCATTTGCTGTTAAAGAGTTTCTTTCCTACTTTAATAATTAATTTTGTTAGGAGAGATTTCTCTGACTCTTCCCCACTTACCTGCACAAAACAGTAAAAGTAGCTTCTGCAGCAATGCACTTGAGGCTCAGGTCTGTCGATGGAGGGGCTTCCTTCCTTGGCCTCTGACTTCATTAGGCAGCACTGCTGGAGTAGCTGACAGCTCAGTGATGTCACACTTCCTTGCTGACATAGGTACACTGTCAGTGCTTTTGGTACTGACAGAACTGTGCCAAGGGGGCAGAATTGTTAAGTCTGCTGTTACAATGGTGCTGGCTGAAAGCTCTCCACCAGCTTATGTGACAGGTACAATTTGTTGATATAATTTATGGAAGCAGCAACTCCACCTCACATATAGAGGGCTGTGATTTGCAGGTATAAAATGCAGCTTTTTGTAACAGAAATTCAGTGGTGTTTGCTGATTAGCTGATGTATCCAGCTGGACAAAGATATGTTATTGAAGTATTTGATGTATTTGTTATGATTGTAGAAGGGTGAACTTGTCACTTTGACAGCTAATTATATTTTTTAATTCAGTGACAAACTTTCTTGGGAATCTATAATCAAGTTAATTTAAACAAAAAAAAATATCTATTTCAGCTCTTGTGGTTACACTGTGGAGGTTTAAACATGATTCTGTGTAATCCCATTTAGGTATTCATAAGGTTTTGATGTCTGTATGCCCCTAGTGGAAAATACTGGCATATTTGAATGTAATTTTGTGCTCAATTAACCTCACCATTGACTTACAGATGTACAGCAGAGTTGCATCTCTTTGCCCTTTTATTGTAGTTTAATATTTATGTGTAAATTTAATTTTCTGGTTCTGTAAATCTTTCTCATTAAGATAATTTATTTTTGAAATTACTCATTAGGTAACTCTTGGATAGATAGCCTCATATGTATTGTTCATCATGTCTTCATGTTTTAAATCCTTTGTGTTTTAACATTGCATCCCATGTCTTTAAACCAATTGCATGTATGCAATTGGTGGTGTCTCCAATTGCAATGTCTCCAATTGTGGCGTGGAGACATTGCTGCATTGGCCTCCGTTTCCTTGTGGAATTCCATGGAGGCTTCAGTAGATGGCATGACAAAATGTAAAACCATACACATAGATCACCTTATAAATATTTAGTCATATAAATTCTTTAAAGAAATTAAGTTATGCGTTCTATACAAAATAGGAGAGAGAAGCTTTTAGTGTCACCGACTGCAAATTGAAGTCATTTGTCTAGAAGGGTCAGGTGCCACTTTGTGGGAAGGAATTTGTCTGAGATCCAAGAAAAGAGAGATTGATAGTACAAAGAGACTGATGAAACAGGCACTGCAATATGCATGTGAAGTTAGGGGTTAATTAGGAGGATTTAAACAAGAAAGTTGCTTTGTATGGAGAAGTGTTGCGTGCTGTTACTTCCAGAAGCAAGGTGGCTGGCAGCCTTTCTGAACAGGCAGAACTGGTGTTCTGAGATGTTTATATGGAGATGTGTGGTTGTGAATATCAGTGAGATGGCAGATTACCAACAGCATGTACACTGCAGCCGATGAGTGCTTCTTAGGAAACTGAGTGATGTGCATATATAGACACCGTCTCTGCGGGTGTCTTTGGTTTTGTTGTCGTATATGTAAATTCTAATGCTGGTTCTGATTCCTATATCAGAGTAAAATCATTAATATTTCATAGTGCAGAGTTCCTCGGGTGTCTCAGGTGACGTGGCTTATTTGTTATGTGTTTTAATTGCAAAATTCTGAAAGCTAAAGCTCTGTAGCTGAGGAAATGGGAGCTGAGCAATCAACAAACATTGTTTTCTTGTTGATAGGAAAGCTGTTTTGAAAGAACAGACGCTGCAAACTGTTTCTTATTGCATTAAAGTTCACCAGCCACCTGGTACTTTTGGTGGAGAATGACAAGTTTCTGTAGGCAGATTTCCACAGAAATTGAAACAATGACATCTTTTGTAAGAGTTATTCACATGGCAGGAAAAAATTTACATTTGACGTAAATGCCACAAACTTGAAATACTGTCTGTGCCTTTTTGTTTCTCGTCCTATACAAGAAATAAATAGTGCAAATCTTTCGTCAAGGCAGAAATAAAGCTCAGCAAACACTTTGGTATTTGTAATTGTAATAGTAAACTGTCTCTGTTTGCCTAGAAGATCCACCAAACATACCTGCTGAGGGCAAGAAGAGTAGGCATAGGCATGAAGGACTGAGTTATAATACTAAATTAGTGCAATTATGATACTGTCACCATGATATTATTAACAAAAGAAAAAAAACCCACTCATATAGGTTCACCTTATTCTTGGCCTCAGAGAAACATTTTGGGGCACATAACAGCTCTTAGATTCTGCAATCCATTTCTCACTGAATATGGAGTATCTGGATTTTTTTTTTATATGGAAGAGGACAGACAAGTTTTATCTTGTCTTAACTGCTAAATGTGAGATAGAAAAGGCCTTAACAAATTGCAGTGTATTGCTTTTTACTGAGGATAAAACACTTGAAGGGGCTGGTATTTGAATTGCAGAATATATTTCTACGTTAAGGAAAGGCAGTTAGACTCAATGAGGCCCCTGGGAAATGTGATTGACATTAAAAACAATCCTATTTTGTTTTATGATATTCCTGTAATAATCTTAGCTTCTTACGTGGTTAGATACCTGTTTATTCACATAACTCTAAGTACAATAGGAACTGTAGAAAACATTGTGGGAAGTGGAAAAACAACCCTGTCTTTTTTCTCTTTCTCTTTCACATTGTCACTTGTAGGAACGTTTGGGATTTTTTTTTTCATACTCACAACATTTTTCTCTTCTATTAACATGAGACCAGATATGAGAAATTCTGTCTAAATAAATGAGCTGGAATGTGTCCCACAACATTGATACATGTCATTAACATGGCATCTCAGGCACAGTTCTAGCAGCCTTTCTGTAGTACTTGACCTCTCTGCTTGAATTGCAGCTCACCTCCCATCAACCTTCACACATCAAGATGCTTCTGCTTTATGAAGAAATACAGCTTATTGGTATTTTCTGTCCTGCAAGGATGTTTTTGTCAGTTTTGTTTTGCACTTGGTAAACACAGTGTCTGTTTATTGTGAAAACTGAGTAGGATTTTTTTGTTCTTCTTTCTTCTTTTTTTTTTTTCAGAAACCAAAACAAAAGGACTGGCATCCTCCTGGAGGATTTATTTTAGGTCTCTGGGCATTGATCATCATGGTTTTCTTCAAAACATATGGAATCAAGCACATGAAACACATCTTCTGAATTTGAGCAAGCAAGATGATTGCATTGGCTGCTCCTTTTGGATTCGTTTGTGTCATTTGAGTTCTCTGAATGTGTATCATGGTTGTGGCAAAAAACAGTGTCGAGACCTTGCTTTTATAGGTTCTTTTAAAGTCATCTCTTCTGCCCCTCATTCTGAAAAGATTCCAACATAGTATTAATAATAGGCTTTTTTTTTTCCTAATTGCAACTCTGTCTTGTTTTAAACATTGCAATGTGTTTTTCTGAGCATTTTTTCTTTCTGTTTAAAATTCTACAAAGGAGGCGTAAATACAGTAACAAAAATTCTGAGATTGATTATGAATTGTAAATGGGCAAATTCTTTTCCCCATACTTCAAAGCAAATCTTAGAAGCAGCCAAACTATCACTAAAGAACTAGATGTTGGGCAGTAAATTATTTAAGATGTCATTTTGCCAATACAGACTTAAGCCACTTTGCAGATTTTGGCATGATGTATTGAAAGATTTCTTCATAAAAATAAAACCACTCTATAATATATTGATTTTTCTTTTTCATATTATTTTTTTCCCCTTCCCTGTTAAATACAACCTTTAGATCAGTCCCTTCACCTTAGACAGTTTTAAATCTAGGATTCTCTGAGCTGGTGAAAGTGAAACAAAAATACACGATGACCTCATGGAATCTGTTTCAAAAAATACCCCAAAAAAGTGAAACTACAGCTCCACCAATACCCATTGGGAACCCTTCTTAGGTGTTATACTTTGAGTCCATACAATATGGAGTTGATACTTTCAGGATGTTGGATGCACTGCAGTTTTGCACAGAGGGAAACAGATTCTGGCATGAGGATGAAAAATGTTATCAATTGTACTGTTGTATTCTCTCGTTTGAGTCCTTGGGAAATGACCCTTAGCACCTAGGTTTTGTAAGTTCTGTTTTGGCCTATTGTTGCCTTGGACATCTACTGAAGCATGTAGGCTGAAAGGTTTTTGTGTAGTGTATCAATACTTACGAAGGGAAGAGCAAATTTGTGCCTGTACAGAAACAAGTCTTGTGGAACCTGTTCTCTAGCTTAATCATAATAAAGCTTCTGTGATGCCTACTTGATGTAAATGCTATGTATGTATGTCTAAATGTTATAAAGAGTTATTTGTAATCACACAGGTCACAGAGCCGATGTATTATTCTTAGAATGTAGTATCGAACATTTTCATATTGCACAGAACTTACAAATCTGAGTACATAAACATTTTTGTTGTCTCTGTTTCTTCTCTCAAATTGATTTGTGTCATCATAGTGCTGGGTTAAGGGTAGTGAACTTGAGAGACCTGCATACACTGGCTGGAAGTGCTACAGAGGAGGCAGGCATTGAGGCTTCCAACTGTTTCTAGTGTCTGATGCCAGAGAGCAGTAAAACAGCAGTGTAGTGTCTCTCGAGTATTAAAACCTTTTTTGTTCATTTGTTTTCTCTCCATATATATTCTATGCTTGGAGAGGATAAAGGTAGGTAAACACTTGCCTGCTATACCTCTTTGCTTTGTTTTCTAGTGAACAGGACTTGGAATTAATCTGTATTTAAAACAAAAGCATTTCTACACCACTATCCTTGTAGTTCTGTGATAAATACACCCCTCACTATTTCTAATGTAGCAATCAGCTAAGATCTATTGTACAGAAATAGAGAGACACACTATAGAAGATAGGTACAGACAGGTACAGAAATGAATTGTTCAGAATTTCTTGGAGGATTTACTTGGCTTTCATTTTTTAATCCAGTATTTGATACACTTCTTCAATTGTAATGAATATTTTTAATCAAATATTTATTGTCAATTTTTGTCACATTTTAAGAAGTGGTTAAAGTGAAGTTGATAAAGCTTTGTGCCTTACTTCAACTGCAGTTACACACAGTCCTCAGGCCATATTATGTTTTTCTTTTTCCCCCTCTTTCAGGCACATTTTGCAGGAGGTGATAGAAATGTCTACACAACTCAGCTGTACCAAGTAGCCGATGACGCCAAAAACGGTGTCTTAACCTGGTTGGGCAAAAAAGGAGGCAATTAAGTGGTTATTAAAATGCAATTTATGAATACAAGCACTTAATAAGTGTGCCTGTGAAGGTGATTAAGTTGAAGTGTGAACAACAATGTGATTGGAACGCAGCAAACTGCTTTGGGCATTGCTGACATTACGTGCACAGAATGTGAAGCTGAGATAGATCATTCTGAGTCGTCATGAAGTTGCCTCTGCTATCCTTAGAAGACAGTAAGTTTTCTGTGTTGTGGTAACTTTTATTCCATGAATAGCTGTAGTCAGTTAGCAAGTATGGAAGTGTCACAATTATCTGTAAATGTGTTTTGTTTAGGTTTGTATCTATTTAGAGTTAGTAATCTCATTTTCCCTGAGCCCTTCAAACTCAGTTTGGGATCAAGACCAGGTTGGACGAGGCCTTGAGTAACCTGTACTAGTGGGAGGTGTCCTTGCCTGTGACAGGGAGTTGGAACTAGATGATCCTTGAGGTCCCTTCCAACCTTACCATTCTATGATTCTATGATCTGGGCTCTAGGAAACAGCCAGGTTGTTCTCACTCATAAATAATTTTTGTTTTGTAGGCCAAACAGTGTGCTCAGACAGTGTAGATGCTTCCTCCATTGTGCACAGATGATCTTTTAAATGGAATTCAGAAAACAAGCCAGATGACACTCTCTCAATGTTTCTTTGCATCGAAACTTCTAGAGCAGAATTAAATGTCAGCATATGGTAAGTCTGTGTAGATAGGTTTGTGACCCAAGCATGCCTATGCTTGCAAAATTTTCTGTGTTCCTGTCTGTACTCTGTAAAACATAACTGGCAGCTTTTACGGTGGGTTTCCTTCTTTAGAATACTCCTAGATGATAAAAAATGTAAGTTTTTTCAGCTATTTCAAGCTCACATAGTGAAATGTGTTACTGAACTAAAGAAATGACAGGTGAACAGTAGGGCTATACTGACAGACACATTCTGTCATGTCTCTGCACTTCATTTATTTCTGCACTGTCTGTGGACTGCTGTTTTCATTTGAGAACATTGTTTTGTATGACCATGCGTAAACGTTTACACAAATAGAACTCTGAGCTACGCTTCCATAACAGACTGAAATCTGAGATTCCCACAAAAATTAATGGAGAAGGAAGCCTGAGCAGTGATGAAACAATTAGTGTTTCACTGGTCTATGCCAACTGAATCTTTTTTGTATTTATGTGACCAACACCATGAAATGCTGCTTCTTGGCTTAAGCAAAGATCATAGACTGTTCAAAAGTGTCTGTACAAATACCATTAGTGATAGTGTCTCTCTTCTAGAGAGTGGGCTCATTGGTGTTAGCTGGTTGTTTACTCCCTAAAAGCTGGTCTTCATTACTGGCTACAGAAAAGCGAATTTAATGTGTTTCTGAATCTGTTGCTGAGTGTCTGCAAATTGAGCCCATTTCCATCTCTTGTTTCAGCAGCCTGGGATTTCCATTTTCTGGTACCACATCCACAAAGTGTACTGGAAGTAAATGGATCTTGTGGTCTAACCTGCCTTCAGAGTAGCATCAGAGCAGGGCTGAGTTGCACATAGTACTAAATCAGTGATTTGTGAAGGGTGAAAACCATGCTCAGCTGTGAATTTATCATGGGTGGAGTGGGTTTGCAAAGTGGTAAGGACAGAGAGGTGTTCCACAATATTTCTGTAAGAGAGATTTGAAAGACTAACTGTTCCACTGAGGCAGAAAACAGTCTGCGGCCCTTGCATTCCCGACACCAACAGCATGCCCTTCAAGTTTTTTTCAAAGCTTGAGAGCTTCTACTTTCTCTTCTCTGATAAATGCTTAATGGGAAAGGAAAAAAAAAAAAGATTCTGGCCCCAAACCCCTCCAAAACCAGAGCTAATTACTCCTTCAGTAGAGATGGGAAAAATATGTTGCCGGTTGGGGGTAATTAGTTACATTTGATCCAGTAATTTGTTGTGTTGTGAACAAATTCTTCTGTGAACAAGAACCACAAGTTCAGGATTATTTAGACTTGAAAAAACAGATGAAGTGGAAGGCAGTTCATGAAATGGGGACTCTGCTCTTGTCAGACCCCACCTGGAGTACTGTGTGCAGTTCTGGAGCCCTCAGCACAGGAAGGACATGGAAGTGTTGGAGCGGGTCCAGAGGAGGGCCACGAAGATGGTCAGAGGGCTGGAGCAGCTCTCCTATGAGGACAGGCTGAGAGAGTTGGAGCTCTGCAACCTGGAGAAGAGAAGGCTTCGAGGGGACCTGATAGTAGCCTTCCAGTATCTGAAGGGGACCTACAGGAAGGCTGGGGAGGGACTGTTTACAAGGTCTTGCAACGACAGGACAAGGGGCAATGGGTTTAAACTGGCAGAGAGGAGATTTAGACTGGATGTTAGGAGGAAGTTCTTTCCAGTGAGGGTGGTGAGACACTGGCACAGGTTGCCCAGGGAGGTTGTGGCTGCTCCCTCCCTGTAGGTGTTCAAGGCCAGGTTGGATGAGACCTTGAGTAACCTGTACTAGTGGGAGGTGTCCCTGCCTGTCAGGGGGTTGAAACTAGATGATCCTTGAGGTCCCTTCCAACCTTACCGTTCTATGATTCTATGATGCATTTTATGGAGCCTGTCATTCAGAGAGAAATAACCTTTGTATATGGTACAATTTGGGGAAAACAATGGAGGTGGGGAGACAGAAAACTCAGTGTCTGTGCATACAGACTTTTTCCAGCTCTGTCTGTGCCAGAGTTCTATGAGACCTGGTAGAATTTTATTGTGTTTCCAGACTATTTCACCTTTGGACTGAGGACAAGCGTAAAAAATTCCACCCAAGAGACTAATCTATCCATAAAGTTATGAACTACAAAAAATAGCAGCACATATAATGAAAGTGTCTTCTCAACCATTCAGCTGTATTCCCCAGGAATAAGAAGATCAAAGTCAGGCTGGGGCTGACAGTGAAAACTTGTAGCTCAAAAGCAGTGGCTGTCCTGCAGAAGTTTTTTCAATATACTCATCATTCACTTGTGCCACAAAAACCCTTCAATCATCACTTCTGTACAATAATGAGCATAACAGCTTTTGCACTTCTGAAGTGGTGAAAGGCAAATGTGGGAAAAAAACACCCAATGATGAAGCTTGTTTCTCGTGGAAGCTCATAGCCTCTGCTGCATGCACTTTGCTATTTCTGCTTTCTGTGAACTTAAAAAAATAACATGCTGTAGGGAAATGCATTTCATGTACAGGCTGCATAGCATATTCTGAAATCAGCATTTCATAGCACTAATTTCACTTGCAAGTTCTTTAAAATTAGTTACTTTTTCTCCCTTAATGAGGATTTCTGCCTGATTGAGTGTTCAAATTGATGGTGTTTAAAGTTTTCAGTTCAAAGTTTATGAGGGTGTACATCCATTAATGTTTGATTGTGCCATGTTTTCTCCCCCATGCAAATTTTGGATGTAATTTTTTA
>VWZE01016441.1:157490-182399 GCA_013396675.1 Eubucco bourcierii | reverse complement strand
TATATATATATATATGCACAAATATCTGAGGCAGTTTTACTGCTCTGGCCAACAGGCTTAATAGGGATGCCAGTTGTCAGCAGAAGTTATTTTGGCAGCAGTGTTTACAGCAGTCCATTGAACAAAAGTGCTATGCCAGCAACAACCTGCATCTATGGTGTAAGGGCAGTGCTGGCAAAGCTCCAGCAAAGATACTTCTCATCAAGTGTGTTCATACTGATGACCACTTTGTAACTTTGGTGACACAGCTCTGTAGAGACCAGGCTGCTGAAATGTGGTTTATTTAGAATATTCATAGAATCAACCAGGTTGGAAGAGACCTCCAAGCTCATCCAGTCCAACCTATCACCCAGCCCTAGCCAATCAACTAGACCATGGCACTAAGTGCCTCATCCAGTCTTGTCTTGAACAGGGATGACAACTCCACCACCTCCATGGGCAGCCCATTCCAATGCAAATCACTCTCTCTGTGAAGAACTTCCTCCTAATATCCAGCCTAGACCTCCCCTGGCACAACTTGAGACTGTCCCCCCTTGTTCTGTTGCTGGTTGCCTGGGAGAATAAACCAACCCCCACCTGGCTACAACCTCCTTTCAGGTAGTTGTAGATAGCAGTGAGCTCACCCCTGAGCCTCTTCCTCTCCAGGTTGCACACCCCCAGCTCCCTCAGCCTCTCCTCACAGGGCTGTGCTCCAGGCCCCTCACCAGCTTGGTCACCCTTCTCTGGACATGTTCCAGTACCTCAACATCTCTCTTGAATTCAGGAAACCAGAACTGGACACAATACTCAAGGTGTGGCCTGACCAGTGCTGAGTACAGAGCAAGAATAACCTCCCTTGTCCTACTGGCCACACTGTTTCTGATTCATGTCATCTCATACTAGTCCCTCTATCAGTGTTGACTAAATGTCTTTTGCTGCAAAGGAACTTACTGCAATAATGCTATTGCATAGTGTTTGGCAAAGTTCACTGGTTTTGTGTGTAGTGGGCATTTTAACCTTAGGCTTTGTCTTTTCTTTATATCCAGTTCCATTATAACAGTACTTACTTACTTTGTCAAATGTTTTGCTGTTTACCAATGAAGAACATCACTAAGCATTAGATGCTAACATCTGCTTTTTAAGTTAGGTTACTTCCTCTGTACTGTGTTATCAGAGGGCTGGAGCAACTCTGCTATGAGGACAGGCTACAAGAGTTGGGGCTCTTCAGCCTGGAGAAGAGAAGGCTTCGAGGACACCTTAGAGTAGCCTTCCAGTATCTGAAGGGGGCCTACAGGAAGACTGGGGAGGGACTATTGACAAGGTCTTGCAATGACAGGACTAGAGGCAGTGGGTTTAGATTGGAAGAGGGAAGATTTAGACTGGATGTTAGGAGGAAGTTCTTTCCAGTGAGGGTGGTGAGACACTGGCACAGGTTGCCCAGGGAGGTTGTGGCTGCTCCCTCCCTGGAAGTGTTCAAGGCCAGGCTGGATGAGGCCTTGAGTAACCTGTACTAGTGGGAGGTGTCAGCAGGGGGTTGGAACTAGATGATCTTTGAGGTCCCTTCCAACCTTACCATTTTGTGATTCTATGATTTCTGTTCAGGCTAAATTTTTAGCTCAAAATGTTATGGCTCCCACTGCAATGATTTTTAGGGTTTCCTTACCTCCTTTGGTCTCTATAATGCAAGTGGAGTGGCAAATAGGCTCATCAGTCTAGATTTGTATTTTGTGCTGCTCTTTTACATACCCTTCTCCCTTTTTTTTTTTTTTTTTTTTTTTTTTTCCCCTTCTCTCATGTGTGTGTGCATATATCAGGCTTTCTGCACTTTGTTGCTGATCCTCTGCGGTGTCATCTGCCGTGGAGTGATGAGGAATAACTTTTTAGCATTTTGAGTAATACTTAGCTACAGATGTATAGCCATATTAGAAAAAAAGAAAACACTCTAGTGGGACATGTTCCTGCTTTGTCCAACACAAGTGAACAGTCCCACTGAATACCAGAAACCTCTCTCAATTTTGTCTCTTTGTGCAGCTTGGTTATAGCAAAGACGTAATGAGGAGAAACATACCCTCATAGGTTATAAATCTGTTCACTTCTTTTGCCTCTCTTGTTAAAACACAACCCTATCCTAAGTTCTTGCCTTAAACTCAGCCACATCAAATGGTTCCCTTCAGAATTTCCTTCATTTTGCTATTAAACAGACTCAGGTCATGCTGTATGTGTGGATAGTAATTAATAGGTTCCAACTGATCTGATAGCCAAAATGAAGTCAGCAAAGTCCTTAGACCTTATACCTTTCTAAATATGCATTAGTCCTTTTATCTTCCCTGTAGTTCACCAAGTATCTAGTGTCCAACTGATGTTATCATAAACAGTTGTATGGATTGTGTGAAGAAGCTGGCAGATGTAAACATCACTAGGCATCTCCTAAAGGAGATAAACCTGTTCTGAGAAACCAAATTACTAAGATGAGTTTCCCCAGCTGTTAAAAAGGGTCCATCTAAGCTAAATCCTTTGGAACTGCTTTCAGTAAAATGAAAATGCAGTTGTTGTTGGATCTTGTTGCTGCCCAGAACATTGTGTGAGTAGGGCAAGATGTAACTGGGATTTAGGGCCCAAGCTGATGTTCACTGGATACAATTTTTGGGTTTAGTTGTTTATTTTTAATGTATGTATTTATTTACAGTCTAGATCTTGTATCCTGTGTGTAGGAGAGGCCTGTGGTAGATGCCAGGGGAAGAGTACAGAAAAGCAGAGAAAACACACTGTGACTTGTTCTTGTAGAATTGTTTCTAATCTTAAGTTGATGATGTATCCTCTTGGCCTAACTTCCTTTGTTCAGATGAGTTCTGTAGGTGAGGATCTTCTCTTATCCCATGATACCATAGCTGCTTTTGGGAGCCTTATTTTAAGAGATACCTTGAAAAACTATTTGTGGAACTCTAAGTGGATCAGTCACCTCTATCTTCTTGTCCACTTGCTTTGAAGACCTCTCCATTTACAAGACATGACTTCTCTTAAAATATCTGTGTTACATTTTATCCAGTGTATCTTCTTTATGTCTACTCATTCTGTTGTTACAGTTTTCCATCCATTTGCCTGATCTGCAGAGGTTACTTGTCTGTAGTTTCTTTCCTGTCTTCCTTTACAACTGCTGGTCAAAGTGATCCGTGGTGAACAAAAGCACTATTTGTTGATCGTCTGCTGAGTAGTTGGTCATCTGGCTTGGTCTGGTGTTCAAGACAGGCAATACAAAGAAATGTCTCCCTCTTCTGCTTACAGGGCTGGTGTGTCCCTGTGACAGCTGTGTGTTCCCTTGCTGTCAGGGTACAAGGCTGATTCTTGCTGGAAGCCCCAAAAGGCTGCCACAGAAGGCAAGGCAATGCTGTTTCACAGCCTGTTTCTACACATGTGCATTTGTCATGGAGTCTTTTCTAGAGTTAACTGTGATAAAACTCACCATTTTTTTTCCTCTGTGTAACTCCATCCTCATGGTGGCCAAAGAGTATCATCTAACATTTCATGTTGTTGTAATTTTCAGTGTAGAAAGCATTTAACAGTTCAGCAGTTTTAATGGTATTTACCATAAGCAGAGCCATTTTACAGCCATTTTATGAAACATCCTTTTGAGTTTTATACTTTCCTGCTTCAATATGGAGAAATTTCTCACCACCTTAGACGCTTCCCCTTTCACATTCCCTTGGCATTTTTCAAAGAAGACAACCCTCTCTCCTCCTTTCTCCCTCTAAAGTCTCCTCTTTAACATCTTCATTGATGATCTGGACGAGGGCATCGAGTCAGTTACCAGCAAATTTGCAGATGACACCAAGCTGGGGGCTGGTGTTGCTGGGTTGGAGGGCAGAAGGGCTCTGCAGTGGGACCTTGACTGCGTGGACAGATGGGCAGAGTCCAAGGGGATGGAGCTCAACAAATCCAAGTGCCAGGTGCTGCACTTTGGCCACAACAACCCCATGCAGAGCTACAGGCTGGGATGGGAGTGGCTGGAGAGCAACCAAACAGAAAGGGATCTGGGGGTGCTGATTGACACCCACCTAAACATGAGCCAGCAGTGTGCCCAGGTGGCCAAGAAGGCCAATGGCATCCTGGCCTGCATCAGGAATAGTGTGGCCAGCAGGAGTAGGGAGGTCATTCTCCCCCTGTGCTCTGCACTGGTTAGGCCACACCTTGAGTCCTGAGTCCAGTTCTGGGCCCCTCAATTTAAGAAGGACATTGAGGTGCTTGAGTGTGTCCAGAGAAGGGTAACGAGGCTGGTGAGAGACCTCGAGCACAAGCCCTATGAAGAGAGGCTGAGGGAGCTGGGATTGTTTAGTCTGGAGAAGAGGAGGCTCAGGGGAGATTTTATTGCTGTCTACAACTACCTGAAGGGTGGTTGTAGCCAGGAGGAGGTTACCTTCTTCTCTCAGGCAACCAGTGACAGAAGAAGAGGACACAGTCTCAAGCTACGCCAGGGGAAGTTTAGGCTGGAGGTGAGGAGAAAGTTCTTCACTGAGTCATTGGCTACTGGAATGGGCTGCCCAGGGAGGTGGTGGAGTCACCGTCCCTGGAGGTGTTCAAGGCAGGTTTGGATGTGGCACTTGGTGCCATGGTCTGCTCTTGAGGGCTGTGGTAACGGGTTGGACTTGATGATCTTTGAGGTCTCTTCCAACCCTGGCGATACTGTGATACTGTGAAAATCTTAGCCTTGTGGTATGCAAGGTGTGCTTCTGCAGGAGGCAGCTGGAAATCCAAAGTGAAGAGTGTTATCTGATGGCCCAGGACAGCTGAAGTACTGATACCTGTAAGGCCTCTGTACTGTTTTTGTTACACTATGTTTGCCTGTCTTATCACTACTCTTTCAACGTTTAACTATTTTTTTTTTAAATCCTTAACCTATGTTCTTAATTGAAGCAGAAATGGCCACTCCTTGCATAAAATCAAATCATTAATTAGTCAGAGTCAATAGCTAGCATTTTTTGAAATTTTTGTGGCATGTGTTTGGTTTTTAGAATATTGAAAAGAAACTTGTGCAAGACAATCATAGCTATGGAGCCACAACCTTCCACTCCTGTCAGTTCCAGCCTGACTTCGATCTTCATAGTCCAGGGCACAAGCCATCCTTTATTCCCAACTCTTTAGATTCACAATGACTTCTCCAGCTATTTTTAGATTATTTTGCCCTTGCATCCTTAAAATTGAGTTAAAAAATCACTTATTTTCGTATGAAGTCTGGCAAATATTGCAGGACATGACCCAGGTAAGCACCTCCTGCAGAATGTTATCACTCTCTGGTAGTTTATCTGTATGTATATTAAAAAATATGGAATTGCCAGTGTATGTTCTCCTGGGTTAGCTGTCAGCACACCAAAATCTCTCTAAAAAAGTCTCGTTCTAAGGCTGTACCTTGGTCTTGGGAAGTTTCCTAACCTCCCCTCTTCATCAGTTTCCTTACCTGGAAACAAACAGTATTAATTGGTCATTCTGAGATGCTTTGGGTGGAAAGTTTTCTCAAAGCACATCATGGTTTTGCTTTGCATTGTGATGCTGTTAGCTGGGCACCTGGCAGCCATTGTGCCAAAATAACAGGAAGCTCTGGCTGTATTTTTCTTGTCTTAGTTGCAGAGATATTTTCTTTATTGTCCTCAATTCCAGTTGCACATAGCACAGCCTAAGAGCTATGATTCTCTGAGATGAAAAATAGCTACTCTGATGAAGCCAAGCATAAAAGCATAAGGTATGCAAGGAGTTCAGAACTGAAGTAACATAGATCTTAAAACTGCTGATGTCTGTAAACACTGTTTTGCAATGGTTTTTAGTATGTGAAATGATGCGTGCTGAAGATCATGAATTGATCAAATTACAGTGAAGAGTGCAAGATGACAGCACAAACCAGAGAATGGCAGCAGTGCCTACTTATCTCTGGTCTGACAGCATTTTCTATCATAAATCTGTTTGGTTTATAACTAGGCCATAAAACTTAGGGCAGGCTGAAATGTAGTGGCAGTTCCAAAACGGTGCTTTTACAGAAAAAAAAAAAAAAAACACCAGGAATTTGTAAATTAAAATTGCAGCACTTAAAAAATTATCTACGTTTCTTCTGCACTCTTATAACTCATGTTTCTTGGGCTGGATTTATATTCCATATAAATCTGTGTGATTGGTCTTACTTAAAGCTTTCTGCCTCCACGGCATTACCAAGCTGCTTTTTGCAATGAGTTTTATCCACGCAGGTGTGGCTTACTCTTAGGAAACACTCCTCCATGCAGTTTGTAATTAGATGGGGAGACTTGCTGAAACTTCACAGGAGGCTGGTAAGACTCAAGTGAGTTTTGGGATTGTTTTTAGAGACCAGCTATGTATAAAGGTAAGATAAGCATATGGATGTTATTAACAGAAACTAAAGAAGCAATATTTGCAATCCTTAAGGAATATTTGCAACCCTTAGCTTCACTGTTAGAAGTCAGGAGATTTAGGGTCAGTTTATTCCATGTCTCTTCACTTTCTAAATGCTACTTCTGATCTACTTGGTATGGGCCAGTCTTGCAGGCAGGAAACAAGCACGATGGAGCCTGATGAGTCCCCATGTTTCTGCTGAATACTAAAAGTAGGTCAGTATATTCTATCTTAAGATGCTCTGGTTTTAACAGTAACATAACTAAACATTTTGCATACACATCCTGCAGTTCTCAATTAATGGGAAAACTAAGAGCTCTATTTTAGAATGACATTATGGGTTTTTTATTATACCACTAACAAAATAACAAAAAGGTGGTGGCATCAAAGGGCCTACTGTGAACTGTACCATTTCTTGCAGTCACAGTAGAAATGATCTGTAAATAAGTTTAGTAGAGCCCATCAACTTGAGCAGTGTATGCTCAAAATAACATGCCCCAGTACATGTACTGAAAGGGATGTTCAAATCACCATTAGTTCAAAATCCATTCTGTTTCTTCTAGAATGTTGTGAAGTCGAGTGGAAGGAATAAAACACAATCAGTGAAAGAGGGGAGTTAAACACCAGCTGACAAGAGACAGGTTACAAGCAATTGGCAATAGAAGAGCTTTGCATTCAGTTTGTATGCAGAGTGGCATGTACCAGGAAGAACATGGAAAAAGAAAGCTTTTAAGGCAAAATAGGTGAAAGTTTCTTGGTCTTTTCTTGTGGGGATGGCTGCAGCAAGGAGAGTAGCTCTTAGAGGCCTGTTAGCAGTGTAACATTGACAGGGCTGTTCACTTTGTCCCCAGAGAATCAAATTATCTGTTGGGCAGCTGTAGCTATTGCTATTCATTTTTGGAAAGAGGAAGACCACAGGCTGTAAGTGGGTTTAAGTGATAGTGAGTTTGGCCCCAGTTCTATGTATTGCCTCTGAGGTTCAGCTTTTCAGATTCAGATGTTTTACAGCAGTATCTTTGTTCTAACTTTAGCTTTCACATAATAGAATCACAGAATGGTCTGGGTTGGAAGTGACCTCAGGTCTTCTAGTCCAATGCCCTCTGCAGTAAGCAGGGCAACCTCACCTAGCTCAGGTTGCCCAGAGCCCTGTCCAGACTCAAATGAGGGACACCTTTTGTCACCTGAGGTATAATGTTTCATGCAATAGTAATTCCTGCTTATTACTTTGAAGAAATCAGATTTGTGAGGCAAAAGGAAAACTAATACTGTAACTGAAATCTTCTTTATTCACAAGCCCAACGTAACCCAGTAATTCACACTGTGAGGTTCCATGTACAGCACTAGCATTGTCCATCCCCTTGATGGTTCACAGGGACTTGCCATGCACTTCATGAAGAAACTGCTGACTCTGCACTTTTCAAGAGGACCACTTTGTACTCGTAGAGCTCCTTTTACATCCCAACTTCAACGTAATGCAGGATTTCCAAGCTCAGTGATGATTTTGGAGCAGCGGAAGGCAGAGATTTTGGTAATCTTTTTTGCTAGTAGGGCTGACAATATAGTACCTGGTAGTTTAACTTCTTAATTTCAGAAATCTGGTAATGTTTGTTGCCTGGTTTGTGGTCTATTGGGCTCAGGAGGGTTGCTGCTTCAGCCTCTCACAGAACTACAAGAGGCAGAACAGAACACAAACCCTTCAGCCTTAGCCTGGTCTCTTCACTGAAAAGCACGCTGCTATAAGCTGTGAATTTTTGGGATAAACTCTGCCCTTCTCCCTCCCACCCCTAATTAAAAAACAGCAGCTTGATAGCAGAGCAGCCAATGCACATTAATATCAAACAGAATTTTCACTACTGTTTTCATTATTAGCATGAGATGTCAAAATGCAAAGTTAGCTAGATCTGCACATGGGACCACTCTTGCTGTTAAAGGCTTTAGGCAGGAATAGAGCCCAAAATTTTTAAAAGAAACACAACATTTCCAGATCAAATATTAATTACATGCTTTACAGAATCATATTTTTCAAACAAGTTTTATAAATAAAAAGCTAGGCCTTTCAAACCATCAGCAATATTAATTTTGGATTTGAAAGATTATGAAAGTTAAACAACCACGTAACTGTGAATTAGAAAAATACTGGCCTAGGTTGCATAAAAACCTCCATTAAATAAATACTGTAAGTTTTCACTATGAAAATCCAGTGGCATTGTACTTTAAAAAACTGTAACGAATTAACCATCCATTAATGATACTCAAGTTGTTTTTTCACAAATCACATACACACACAGGAAGTCAGAAGGCCAAAAAAAGGCTATATACTGGATTAATACACAGTCTGACAGAAAGTACTCTTCATATGCTCTGCTCCTTCATTGTAACTTCCTGACTGTTGCTGCAAAGCCTGTTACCCTTCTCCTCCAGGTTGCCTTGCTGTCCCAGAAGTTCCAACATCCCAAAGGCGGAAACAGTAGGTGGCTGTGATGGCAGTTTTGTGCATTCGTCCCTCAGACCAGCGGTTTAGTCTGGGGGTGATTTACAGTGAGCGGCTCTGGTTTCCAGTCTGGTTGGAAGAAGTGAATGTTGAATGTCCGTGCCCAGTTCTCGAACACGCGTTTCTCTGTGATGAAACGATGATGGCTGCCCTTTTGGCCCCGCTCGTGGGAGAGGTACATCGTGCATTCATCAGGCCCCAGAGGTTCATAATAATGATAAGGTACTGAAAGATGATTAGGATCCCTGTGGAAGAAAGAAAACAGACGGAAGCTGGAGATGTTCTTTTTTACTGATTGAAAAGATGCTATCTTTAAGCTGATGGGCTCGAATCTGCTTTCTCTCCTAGTTAAACCAAGTTTCTAGGTAGATGTATTTTTCTTGCATATTTAATGTATCAGAACAGGGCAAAGGTGTTTCTCAGCTCTTTCTATTGCTCTCCTTTAATCCTCTCCTCCTGGTTCAAAAAAAGGACAGCAGTAGCTCAAAAACAAGGGAGAGTGCTGAAGGGTTGTGTTACTGCTCTAAAATGTGAAGCCAACTGCTTAAAAGAGATTTCTATCTATCTAGACCATGATTTGTAAAGAGCCTTGCGGAGGTATTTACTGAACTGGGGGAAGAAAGAGAAGGGGAAGATGGAGGGGAGGTGGTTATCTGTGTCACATCAGCTCAGCTGAACGTTGCCAGCATGGTGCATGAGGTTCTGAGTGCACAACTTCAATGACTGTACCTGCATGCCGGGTCAGTGATACAGTCTGCTATTGCTGGGTTTATAATCAAACATCTGATGCACAAATTAGTTCTTTCATTTTTCATTTTTCATGTATCTAAGCTAAAAATTAAATCCATCCACCCACAGTGTCCTTCTGACCTTGTGAGCCCATCAGCATTAACCAGCAGGAGAGGAGCACTCATGTGGTGACACATAGGGTATGCCAAAGACCAATTGGATGTTTAGGATAAAGTTCATTTTAGCAGTTTTGACCTCAATGTTTTGATGTTACATTCTGTAAAAGGCACATTTGCATTACGATAAGGCAGAGAAATTAGTTCTCCTTTTGTTTTATTCTCTACATTAAACTGGACCCATTATGTTTTCACTTTGGGCACATGACCTTATGCAACCCTCTGTCATAAATTTGAAGAGAGACAGCTTCTCCAGACAGAATAAGCCAATTGTACCTACCTCCACAGTTACGACAGTGAACTGTGTTGTAGTGGCAGAAAAGTTAATCCCCATATCGCCATTAGTGAAGCCTTGGAACTGCTCTGTGTTACAGCCTGAGCTACAGGGCACTGGTACAGAGCAAGAAATCTCACACAGATTCAGGGCTGTCAGCTCTAATCTAGAGTTGATTATTTTCATTTTGAAGAGCTAATATTTAAGCTCACTTTCAATTGAATGCATCCACAATCTGTCAGTATTCTGTCCTGGTCATTATTTTTACTGTGTAATTCTGTCACCTACACAGTTGTCTAATTTTTCATATTTTACCATTAACCATATTGTATATGCAGTGGTAATGTATAATACTGCTACTGTATTCCATTTATACCTTAGATGGATTCCTGCTAACACAACGTGATGATCAATCTTACAAGACCAGAATAACAATAAAATTACATTTCTAGAATAAGATGGATTCTAAATTTACTGTATGTATTCTCATCAGAATACACAGGAGTGAAATCTTTCAGTACCTTGCATACAGCAAGTGTATTTGTAACTTTAAACAGCCTTCATATAGAAATGTAGTACTTCTTTTTATTACAACCAGTAGATCTCAATCTTCAATTAATTTTTCACATATATTTTTGATACATTGCACCTCTTACTATAATCTCTAAAATGAATCATCTATATGGTTACTGTAAATCTAACAGGACACATTTTAATGTGATTTATTTTTCTTTAGGAACAACTAGACAAATAGTCCCCTGCCTTTCATTTAGACTGCTCTTCCTTGCTGCACTGAAGCTGATTTTACTCTAGTGTTCTCAAGGGTAAACCTGTATTGCTTACTGTAAATTTACAGCTTTTAAGTTAGGATTAATACAGTTAAAATTCTGTCTCCAACAGAGTTTGATCAAATACAGTCACAGTGGAAAGAGCTGCTGAGGGCCCAGTACTGCAAAGGGACACTGCAAGGCTGCTGGCCCCAATAGCTGTGGGTAGATTTAGTTGGAGTCCTCTCTCTACTGCCCCACCCCACCCTCCTCCTTTTTTTCAAGGAAGGCTTGCATTGAGTTGAAATTGAAGTTTGAATTTGAAGTTGAAATTGAAATTGAATTGAATTGAAGGCTTGCATTGAAAGTGAACTGGAAGTGCAGAAGACAGGAAATTAATCACTCCATGTCTCTTCCCTATTCCTTTGCTGTGTGCTGAAATTTCCCATGGATGATGGCATGGAACAAGATTTCTCATGGAAGAGAATGCGAATGCTGGACACATTTTTGAATTTTCCTCCACACAAACCACAGAATATAGAGGTACAGAGGGTAGGGGGATGAGATAGAGTGAGGAAGGAGAGGAGGCTTGATGGTGGTCTTTCTTCTTCCTTTCTATGTAACTTGGACTACACTCTATACTGTTGCCTCTTTGAAGCAACATTTTAAAGTCTGTACTTTGTGCAATGTTCCATCAGAAACAATCCAGAAACACCTGCTGCATGGGCCTGGCAGGCAAGAGGCAGAGGAACAGAGTCCAAACACCATGTTTAGTACAGGCATCCCCTGATGGCTGCTGTCACTGTTTGTATGCAGGTCTACTGGCAAAACTGGCAGTGAAGTCAATGCAATAAGGAAAATGCTGGTGACTTAAGACCTCTCTGCAAGACTACTTTGCAGCCAGTTAAGGCTTTGAGGATAAACTACAAATGTTGTATTTGGGATTAGGAACTCTAAAAGGCAATTTCATACCTAGGATATTTTGTCTAAAGTCTTTCTGCTTTTGTGGGAGTTCTGGATCCCCCTAGATGGCATGCCAGTAAGGTCTGGATTTGAACTCTGGCTTGAGTAACTACACCATAACCCAAATTAACTGTACTGTGTTATCTTCTCACTCTGCAATTAGCTTGTGTCACCAGCAAATGAAACGCATGAGTAATTTCTATACGGAAATTGCTTGCCACCTCATTTATTAACATTAAAACAGATGCTGTTTTATCACTGACTGATACTGGACATTAATCAGTATTTTGTCAGACTTTGCATGCATATTAATATCACAGCTGGGAGGAATCTACAGAAGTTCCTCTGTAAAATAGACTGTTCTTCCTGCCTAATAGCCTGCCAGCACAGCAACTGTGTGAGTGCTGGTACCCAATGTCAGTCATCTACTGTTTGCCACTTCAGTGCACATTTTCCCACAGATGGTATCCGCCCACAGTGAAAGCTGAAAATACAGCAGTGTCTGAAAAGAAACAAGGCAGAAGAACAAGGCCATCCCCTATCACATGACGGTCAACCTCTTCCTTTAAAAATGAAGAGCCATTGTAAATCAACCCACTAAAACTGTATGTGCTCACACGCTTTGTAAAAAGTCATTATTGTGAAGGGTGACTAAAGCATCATTAATATGCTGAGTGATAGGCAAGGCATTGTGCCAGCATTTCTGGATAATTTTTTTGCCCAGGATCCCATTTCATTGACCTCTGCACTAGCCCTGTTTTCCAAACCACTTGTATGTTTTGTTATTATTAAGATAACGAGGTGATATTCAGGATATGGACTAAAGGACCTGACTGTCTCCAATCCAGTTTACAATCCTGTGAGCACCCCTTCTATCAAGCCTCTCATGAGCCCCAGAAATGCAACTAGCAACAACTGCTTCTTTGCATTTAAAGCAATAGGAAATGAGGGAGGAAGGCAAGAAAACACTAGATTTAAAAGCTGTACCCAATGGAATAAATTAAAGGATTTCAAATGCCAGTTTTCAAGCAAATTATCACAGATGGGAAATGGCCTAGCAGTTAAATGAGGATTCTTACAGGAAAATGATCCGGCTCCCTGACTGGAGCAAAAATCATTCAGATTAGTTAAGGTAAGGCCTAGAATTAAGCTTTCAGTTTCTGTGAGCTCTAGAAAGCCCATGACGAGGTAGGAGGTTAAAGGGGGCTCCCCTCACTGAGTTTTCCTTGTTTATACACACAAGTATCAGGTGGTATCTCTGAATATGCGCACCCAATTATCAGCAAGGAACCAGCCTCTCACTGCTGCTGCAGGGACTGGACTTACTACAAACTGCATTAAAAGGCTTGTCTGTGCCCTCCCCACCAAAGCTGCTGAGCAGCCACAAGAGCGAGCAGCAGCACTGGAAGACCTTTATGAATTGTGGTGTTATCTCTGTGCCATAATCTGGATGTAGGGAGACAAGGAAAATGCTTGATGTCCCAGTTCAGGATTGAGTCCTGCGCATACAGCAGGCTGCAAAGGGAGGTCAGAGAGGAAAATGCTTCCCATCTGGGGTGCTAGTTTGCTTCACCAAGGGCTAGGCACTGGGAAAAAAACATACAGCAAGACGGCTTTTGTTTCTTGTGAGAAAAGAGAGAGAGGCTCACATTCTCTCCAAAAATCTTCCATCCACTGTGCATGGAAGCACAAGCTTTCATCTTCTTCTAGAATGTGCAAGTCAGATGTATTTAACAGCATGAGAGAAGGATCAAAGCTGTTAACCCTTACTACAGCATAAATCTGTAGCAAAGTAAAGGGATTTGATGTTACATATAAGCTTTGCTTTTAAGTGCTGGAAATTTCTAATAATAAGGTTACCAATTCCAGTTCAGCTATTAATTTAAAAAAAAAAATAAAAAATCAATGTCCAGTGAGAGTAAATAGAAATTAATCTAAAACACATTGTTACAATTAATAATGGCAAATCTTTTAGCCTGTACACCAGACTCCCTCACTAGACTATTTTTCCTGCATGGGTGGGAAGCAATTTCGTTAATGACCTTAAGCTAATAATTTGTACCAGAATCAACAGTGTGATACTCACAATACCTTTGAGAAGTCCTTCATGTTACAGATGTGATACTAATTTAGTTCCACAGCAGTGATCACCCACAGTCATTACTTCCTTCACTAATTAATACTTAAAAAATAATGGATATCTGCTGAAGTTGTAAATTTGGTGTTATTAACTGTGCACAGAAATCAGAGTGTTCTTTTGTCTTTTTTAGATCTTAATGATACTTTAGTTGCACACCTGGAACCATCCTGCACACACATGAGACAGGTATTTTAAATGGTAGATTTCAATTTTTGTCTGAAAACTAGGAAATATGACTTAGAATTGCTGCATATTTCTTTCTTTCTGCTACTTTATTTTGTTGTCTTAGTTCTTTGAAAGGAAGCACTGTTTAACTTCTTAATGAGTGGCTGAAGAACAAACTAAGAAGGTTAACTGTATTTATGATGAGAGGTTCCTTTCAAACCTCTTCATGGATTGCTTCTTCCAAGCATGGCAAGTACAGTTTTCCCCTCCATCATCTAGGGAATAAATGTGAGGTAAAGACACTTCATATTCCTTTGATTAAGAAATGACCTTTTCCCTTTTTACAACCAGGTGAGCATACCTTTATGTTAAGATTTTTTTATGCAGGCTGTAAGCATTATTGTATCTATCAATGACAGGACTGATTGCAGCCTTTCCTGCATTTTAACTTAGTATCATATCCACTCGATTTCAGCAATTCTATAAAAGCCTTTCCTATGATCTCAGTAACAATTTTATCCTCTTAAAAACAATGGGGTTTAGAAAATAAATTATGTATCTGAGCTAATCTAACTCTCCCTGAGAAGTTAGGATTGAGCATTGCTTTGCAGTGAACTGCTGTCTTTGCATTCTTAGATCATCAGATTAAGAATTAGCTCCATGTGCCACTGGAATACAGCCACTTCTGGAGTAAAGACAGACCAGCCACTTACAGAAACTGAAGAAGTATGTCTTGGCCAACTGAAATGACAGGAGAACTGAAAATGCTGTGCTGCGGAAGGTATTTAAGTTTCTAGAATATCTGTCCTAGTTTGTTATTTTCCTTGGAGTATTCATGATGAAGTCTGGCAGTACATCACAGCATTTACCATCAGTGTTTTGATAATCTGTAGAATTTCTCACAAAGTAGAATTCAGTGTTGAGAATTTATATTGTAATTTCTTCAGAGCCTTCTACTGCACGGCCAAGACAAAAGCAGACTCCTGAATGCTTCTTTTCAGTGCTCAAACAGAAGTCAAAGCTAGTTCTGTTCTTTGATAGATGAGCTAACCTGTCACTTCAGCCTTGCTCCTGAAAAAGATCTTCAATTAGTCAATGAACTGAACTCCAGTGAGATTACTAAACTTGCAACAGAAAATTCAAGCAAGTACTTCTTGTGAAAGGGATCCATGAAGAGGTGATGAAATGTTACCCTCTTGCCATTGTTCCAATCCGCCAGTACCGGCTCTGTGTGCTGCTGGGTCACCTAGCACTCTAAGCAGGATCAGGACTGGGCATGGGCATATCACCACATTCTTCTGAAAGGCCAGAATGTGAGTAATGGATCAACTGGTGATACTTGAGTTAGCATAAAGATTGATGATGTAAAATATATATTCATTTATACAGAGTCAGTACTTTCCATCACGTGGCTAACATGATTTTGGTCCAGTATCAGAAGTCCTGAAGACTCCTTCCCTGCTGTCAGTGATGCATAGTGGGAAAATTTAACCAGTGCCTTGGCTCCAGAGTCTTGAATATGGCTGGAGGCACAACAGAGCTATAAAATGTACACAAGGTCTTACATTACAAAACAGTGTGAAGGGGTCATGTACCTAGCTTCCACTGATGGAATTCCTGTGCTGCTTCTACCATGTGTGGCCCACAGTGGTAGGTCATCACAGGAGTGATCACCCACTCTGTGGGTCCAAATTCTAGAATCATAGAATCATAGAATGGTAAGGTTGGAAGGGACCTCAAGGATCATCTAATTCCAACTCCCTGCCATAGGCAGGGACACCTCCCACTAGAACAGGTCACTCAAGGCCTTGTCCAACCTGGCCTTGAACACATCCAGGGAGGGAGCATCCACAACCTCCCTGGACAACCTATGCCAGTGTCTCACCACCCTCCATCTCTAGTGGGATTTTTTTGTTGTTTTGTTTTTTTTAGTTTACTGGAAGACTGAGATTCATGGGATAGAAAGAAGACAATATTAAGTTGCTTAGAAGGTTCAGCTGAGAAGCTAGGACTGTGAGTTCTCCATTCCTCTATTAACTACGTGGAAATGTTAAAAAACAAATTAAAACCCCAATATTTTCCAGTAATCCCTTTTTGGTTTTTTTTTTTTCCCCAGATTAATTTCATGCCAATTATTGCATTACTTTTAGCTGATAAATATTCAGAGACTAAAAGAAACCAACAAGATGGATTAATTCTCCCGCACTGCAAACAACATTTTTTAATATTTTATAGAACATAATTAAATGCTGTTTGTTGTGTTCAGAATCAGATCTTGGGACATGTTAATTAAATGCTTTAAGAGGACTGAAGACATGTTGCAGAGATAAAAAAAATTAAAAAAAAATATTTTCAGATATTTATCTGTAACATTCAACCTTTTTTAGGCTAATAACAGTTCCAAAGTAAATCCTACCTGCAGAAATCCGGTGGCACCATGCCATAAACATTTATCCTGTCACACAGCTCTAATGCGATAGTCATTGTGAACCAGCCCGTGCTAAGCCAAGTGTTGGATATCTTCCTGAAAGCAAAAAACATAATTAAGTTTCTAGGCTCAAAAATAATTCTTGAGATATCTGAAGCAATTTCTGGGTGGTTTTGGTTTTTTGGGCTTTTTTTTTTTTTTTTTTCCCATTCTTGTGAAAGGTTATGAAAATTGGATGACCAAGACTACTTTGCTCATTCATCTTTTTAATAATTTCACTAGTGTCTTCTGTCAGTGGACTAATCTAAGTAGAAACTGCCCTTGCTGTAATTAATTTTGGGCACTGCAGTGTTAATATTTATCTGACCTTTTGCTAAGTTTACTTTAAGTGACTGAAACTTCATGCCTGGTATTTATATTCTTCTGCTAGGAGTCTATACACATCTGTAATCACTTAATGGAGCTTACACACTCAATGCTCAGGAAGAGGCATCATGGGGGATGAAGTGCCTGTCTCCTACAGTATACAGAGGAGTCTATCTACTAGAGCCTTAAGTGCTTGGACTGACCACCTTTCTTTCCACCTTGTCAATGATTTGGCTTCTGGAAGCTTCCAGTCACTGTGACCACTTGGTAGGAGACTCTTACTTAGCTGCAGTTACATCTGTTTCTGGAAAGGCTTCATCCTAGATTCTCCCCTTCTGCTTGCTCTGAGTCCCATCCCTGCCTGGTGGGATCTTTGAATATGAATGATAGTGCTGCAAGGGATTTCTCTAGAGAAGCTCTTTTCATGGCCTTCTCTGCAGGCTGTGAGGCACCTTTGAATGGAACACAACTGATTCAGCATTATTTATGCAAAATAAGAGATATCTCCATGTAAATGCTCACAGATCTAAGAGATTCACAGGCTGTACTTCAATTTTGCTGCAAAATGGCAATGGTAACGTTTCCTCTTCCTCACATTTGCTTGCCTTTGGTGTTTAGGGTGCTAAAAAATGGGTGCTGTAATGGTTACTGGTTGACTGGCACATCCAGAGGAAATCCCAGCCCTATGCTAAGTTCCTGCACTGTCCTTGTGGTGGGGGAGAGGTGGAAGTCTTGGAACAGGAGGGTCAATGAAATGCCAGTGAGCAGCATCTTATGGTACCATGTTTAGGGGCAGTTCTACACAGTCAAGTCAGACACCTCTCTTAGAAATGGAGGCAGATAAAGTTGGGTATTTGTTCCAGAGAAAAAAAGTTCGTGCAAAGGTCTCCTTTCAGATGCTGCTGAAGGAGACAGCAGGTCTCCCTAATGGCTCCTCACTCAGCTAGAAAAGTCCCACAGGAGCAAGTTCAAGCTTGTGTCATCTGTGACCTAAAAAGGCCTCAGATTCCTGATGACAGCCTGTCACAGTGGCTGGCTGTCTTTTCATCTCTTACTAAAGCTGAGGCACTGTGAAAACCAGTGCCATCACTTAAATGGCTGTGGGCTGTGCCAAGTTGCACTTACATGTAACCTACATTAATCCCATTCCACCACACCTACACTTGCCTGATACCTGTGAAATTTTGTGACCCAAAAAAACCCACAGGTTCTCAGCAGTCACTTGGGAATCACAGGTCATAACCCCACTTTCAAGGCCATCTTTTACAGTTTACCCAGTGACAGTAGAATGCAGAAGGCCTGGAAGCAGGAACCTGAAGCTACAGCAGCCACTGCAAGCAAGTGCCAGCAATCACTAATACCTATTTCGGCAGGCAAGAGCCCACTGTGCTGCTTCCCAAGCTAATGATGACCAAGATGATTCCAAGTAGGTCGTCTGCAGTGTAGTAGCAGGGAGGTATTTTGAGCACTGAGGGATGCCTTGTACCAAAGTTTCCTGAGTCAACTAAACTATTGCAAAGAAAAAAAGAAAGTGGTTGTATCAGTGCTGTCTGCTTAAAAGGCATTTCTATACATAAAGGAATTTCTTAACCCAAAACGCCTGAACGATATTGGGAGGCCTGGGTAATTTGACCTGTCCTTTGTAGGTCACCTGGTAACATGAACTCCTGATGCATTCCTTTTCACTGCTCCTGATACACAGACTTTCAGGCTAATCTAGCATTGGAAGAATAACATGATTCAAGCACCTCATTAGTTCCAATTACAGGGCCTTATTTATCCTTTGAATTTACACTTCAGCTTTGTGGGGGGTGAGTGCAGTTTGTCACAATGTAATAGCTGGGACATAAGCTCAGTAGAGACCTTCATGCACTGCAGCAATACAAAATGGTAAATAATAATTTTTGGTTCAAAATTATTAGAAAAGGAAAAGGTAGGGAAAAGCCTGAAAAAATATACTTCCCTGCCACTTTAGAGTTTCTGACCCTAGGAATTCCTTGGTAATTAAGGAACATGTTCAGGCTAACAGTAATTTGGAGCTTGCACAAAGCTGCTGTTTTAGGTGCCTAACACTTCACTTTCCAAAACTGAAGGAGCAAATTATATCTAGACTGAAGGGGCTGAGCTTGGCACAGATCAGGTAACCCAGCTAGGCTGGCTGCTGGATTGGTTTTCTTTATGCTTACACACACTTACTTGTGCTGTAATTTGGTGTTTTCAATAAATAAGAGAAGAACAGAATTTAAATAAACTAGCTTTAAAACTACACAATGAAAATAAAGATTAAAAAACTTGAAATCCAAGTGCCACTTTGGTGTCTTCAAATGCCATGTCTGTAGGACAGCAATACAGAAACAGGGCTACAGTGTCTTGCCTTTCCATAAAAGATCTGAACAAGAGTCCCACAAAAAATACTGAGTTTATACCTAATCAGCTGTAATGAAAGACTATGGAGAACTGTCATGTACTTATTAAGAGAAAATTATCAGATATTCTTTTATATGATGAACTAACACTCTGGGCTGATAATTCTGTGGTGCACACTAAATTACAATTAAAGGCCTTTTTGCTCCACCAAAATCTCATTTATAATCTCTATGGAAATACTCTTCCTGCAGTTATTTCATTTATGTTTCTTTTATCTAATTACTGTAATATTAGTTCTGAATCATATTTTAATGTACCCTTATTCAATTATAAAGTTATTTTCAAGTACAGTTACTTTATAGTACCAAGTATATTGCTGTGCACCCTTTGTCATTCACCAGTATATTTAACTGGCAGTGTTTTCTGAAGGTTTCCCTTAATTTCAAAATCAGGTGGGGTTTTTTGAAAAGTACATCCAATTACCTTTTTTTTTTTTCCTTCATCATCTTTAAGACAGAAATGAATGGTTTGATTATTGCAACTTTGCAATCAGGCTTCTCTCTCTTTCTCTCTCTCTTTTGTTTTTTTCACAGGCACTAATGTCAAGAGCTCAGCAGACACCTCCCAGGAAACAGAAACACTCTGGGCTGTACAATGTTCTGCACCTGCCCCCACAGCTACATACATTTTCTCCCCTTACAATTCCTTCCTACTCGTGTTTCTTTCCTTCTTCTCTCTCTTTTCCTGTGCGGCCTGTTCATTTATTTTCATCTCCCATTTTAATCTTCTTAGTCCTTCAACTATGCTGTATGTGCCCTCTAAAGGAGCAGTTCCTGCACATCAGAGCCTGCAATTTCTTAAAAGCAACAGAATCTGTTCATGAGGATGAATTTTGCCAGCATCCAAGTGCCCTTGATTCACACTGGGAGTTCAGGCTGCCCATGACTGAGTCTACTATAAACTTGTTATAATGTCATTAATGTCTCAAATGCCTTGAGAATATTTCAGGAGCTAGGACTGAGCCTGGTGCCTGTACAGAAGAAGAAAAGCTTTCATCACACGCACAGCTACAGGCCTTTTCTGATGCAGAAAGAGCAGCTTGCTTGCAACTGCACAGCAAGTATCAGGTAAGGAATGGGACTTGGGTCCTCATGGCAGAGCTGGCCAGACTGAAGCAGAGGAGGTAAAGTGGTCCTCACAGCTGGGGACTGCATGAGGTCTCACACTGAAAGAGTAATCGCAGAAAGGAGGTAGACAGAGTGTATCCCTCATGTATGAGGTCTGACCCTTAGGGTGGTGGTGGCCTATGGTACAGGCCAACTAAAGCTTTGCTAACTTTCATGCCTTTGTAAGCACTGGGCATACAGATCATCCTTTGCACTTTTCTTGAAGGGTCTGAATGCTTAATTCACTTTCTCGCTTTGCTCTACCCTAGGCAGACAAACTGGGAAAGACCAAAACACATCAGAACTGATAGTGTATCTCCCCTTGTTAATCCTTTCTCCTTGTTCTAGCAGAGGCAGTCTCTGGCAGAGAGTCACTGGCACCAACTTGAAGGTGAAAAGAAAAGGACCTTTAATGGTAAGAAACTGACCACATTACACTGTATGTGTGAGTCAATCAAGAACTCAAATGAGTAGTTTGATCCACTGTAACTGAGCAGAGCTCTGAAAGCAAACCATGTAGAGTAAAACAAGGCAGCAAAGATGCAGTTGCCATCAGCTAAGAGGATAACAGCAGTTTCCTCTAACAATAGTTCTGCCTTCATTGTGCAGCCCAGACAACCAAAGCTGTGCTCTTGAGTTCTCCCTATCCACAACAGGAGCGAGCCTAGCTCCAAGCTTTGGTACTGTGTATAGTTATTTGTGAAGCTAGAAAATCTCAGCATGAGTTACTGCACAATAAAACTACCTCTTCATTTGTACCTAAGTGAAGACTGTTCCATTTTTACAGCAGCATATTTAGTAAGTAAAAAATAGAGTTCATTAAAAATAAATGTATTTCTTGCTAGGAAGTCTTTGGTTTAAATGCCCAGTTTAAAACACTGTATGTGAAAATTCTCAAGTCTTCCAGTGGGTCCCTTACTAAAAATTTGATTTGAAGATCAGCTTGCAAGTCATAAACAGTCTCATAAAGATGTAACTATCATAATAACTTTCCTTTTCCCAGTTGGAAATATGAGATTAACTGCTCTGAAGCACCTAATGTATGACTAATGTTTATTTGTTTTACAAGGAGCGTTACAGCTACACTGTTCCTAGAATGTTTGAATTCAATAAAGAGCTATTATAATTCACTGAATGGTGGCATTTCCTCTGTAAGAAAACATAACTTATCCATTCTGATTTTTCAGAGCCAGTAAAAATACTTTCAGGTATATCACCCCGAAGTGAAATTTAAACAGCTCCTGCCTCCCTGGCTGTACAAACAGCATATCCACATTCTGGTATTGATGAGGCAATATTCCACAGAAATTATTTTGATGGTTGTTTTTCACCAGTGTTACAAGTGATGTTATTTGGCATGTCGTACCACATTACAGCTCATGAGGCGGAGGATTTAATGGGCGTGACGGTCCCTCCGAGCAGATCCTGACATTGGTATATATGGACTGCATTTTGCTACTACTGTACGACATCTCCCCAACGTAGCCACCTACATTCTCACCTGTCTTTCCCAGTTTCCCGTTTAAAAAGGTCATCAAATTGAAGCATCTTGTGGCGGGAAATCATATATGCTTTTAATTGAGGCAGTATCTGATTCATCAGCTGCAGATTATTATACACCAAGCCTTTACCATCTCTCCTCATATAGCTGCTGGGACCCCAGAAGATAAACACGGCACCGTGGCTCATATTTAAGAGTTCGTTGCGATTTCGCAAGATCCTCTGAATGCTGGAGTGTGCGATGACGCGAAGGCTCGTTCTGTTCCCAACGTCCTTTCCGTAGCCGCGCGTAGGCGCGTCGTTCATTCGTATCACGCACTCCGTCTCGTCAATTCTGTCTCCTTGCTTACTCCCCAGAAGGTGTCCAGAGCTGGTTACCAACGCACAACTCTTGCAGTGCATTTTTAAAGGCTGCAAAGACATACATACTTCAGAGTTAGCTGCAGACATCTTCCCATTCACTAGATGATAACTGCATTTTACACGTACATCACGTTTTAATTTCACAGGACGTTATGTAAATCTCTCTGTGCTGGTTTGAGGATAACTGGAATATTTTAATGGAGAATATTATATTATAGGCTGTGAAAGGAAAACAATGGTGATGTCTACTTCACTCATAGGTTGCTGAGATGTATAAGAACACAAACATAGATAAGACACTCTCATGGAGAGTCTCGGGGTCTCTAGCTGTTTTATTTGGTCTTGGCCTCTCTGCTGAATAACTTAACTAACCACTTTCCTTCTAACCCCCTGGCTGATCCTCCATACTCATCTTGTGCGTAAGCCAGACCCTGAATTAAGGTGTAGGGGTGAGAAGAAGGTGAAAGGGTGGTTGGAGCCCCTCCTGGGGACTCTGGTTTCTGGGAGGGGTATTGTGTTTCTGTATTACCTTTAACTTGTCTATTTCTGTAACTATTCCTATCTATAGTGTATATCTCTGTTTGTACATTGTGCTGAGCTGTAAATAGAGCTTCAGTCCTTAACTTCCAGCTGGCTGAGTTCTAGTCTGGGTCATTTTACAAAGTGTGGGGGGGCAGGGAACTCCCAAACCATCACACTCCCCCAGCAGTCTTCTCAAGTAACTGGGGACACAGTACTGGTAAGATTTGTAGAAAAAATGCAAGATAGAAAAAATACCCCAAACTGGGATAACCCCTTAAACATCCTCTGTGCAGTTTAAACCAGTGTTTAAACTCTCCACTGTTCNAGAAACCAGAGTCCCCAGGAGGGGCTCCCAACCACCCTTCCACCTTCTTCCCACCCCTCTACCTTACTCCAGGGTCTGCCTTATGCACAAGGTGAGTTTGAAGGATTGGCCAGGGGGGTTAGAAGCAGAGTGGTTAGTGAGGTTACTCAGCAGAGAGGGTAAGACCCACTGGCTCCCAGAGAGACCAAGAGATTCTATATTATCTATGTTTATGTTGTTCTCATATATATCAGCAACCCTATGAGTGAAGTAGACATCACCAGTGTTTTCATAGCCTATGATCTTATTCTTTTCATAAAAATATTCTAATTAGCCTCAAACTAGCACATTGCTATAAATGACCTATAATTGGATTTCTTTTTTTTTCTTTTTTTTAAATTCTTCCTTTTCCTTCCCTCTCCCCCCAGTAAATAATCAGTTGTAGGTCCTCATAAATAAAATTGTGAATAGCTTTTAACATTGTGGTCAGGACATTTTGCTAAGGGAAGAGTTCTACTTTTGTCCCATCTTTCCACACTATTTCCAAGTTGGTGTCATAACCACTGTAGTGCTCTCATATCTCTTTTGTGGTTCAGTAGTCAGAGCTGGTCACTAATGTCTACGTATACTTTACATGACAGTGTGTTAGTGCACTGAACTTTTTCTAGCTTGTCAGGTCATGTTTAAAAGTTACAGTGCAAAATGGAACAGGAGGTGCCTGTTCAGCAAGTGGCTGGCCTAATGGAATCAGGAGAGTAAAATAAGCTTTCATGAAAATGAAAGTGCATGATAAATCATATTGCACTGCTGATGTCTGCCACCACCACACAGTAAGAGTATGCATCTGCTGTTCCACATGGGAAATAAAAAGGAGCAAAGGGTTAACAGTATTCCTGAAGTGCTACTTCCTAACAAGAATGCAGCAAACTAAGAGGTAAAGGTTGTTTGAAGACATGCCTTGGTGACCCTCCATGAAACAGTATCTTGAAGCATTTGGGAACTATAACATCAGATTACAGAATATACAAGGTATGTAACTTTCTTTTCAGACAAAAAGGCAAACAGACTGAACCCTGGCTGCTCAGGGGTCTGAGGTTCCTTGGAAAGGTCATTTTGGTTCATGATCATTTTAGTCTACATATTTAGACCATTGGATTTTTTCTTTTCATAGCCCATTTTCATTATTTCATAGTTCATTTCATCTTTTATTTCTTTCATTCCCTAAAGAATGACAGTCACCAGGAGTAACTTCTTTAATTTCAGAAGCTCCAAATCAGACCCACCATGCTGAAAGCAATTGTCTCCCACAGCAGGGCACTGGCCTGATCGTGTAGCATGCTGAGGAGGTGACAGAATTTGTCAGCTCTGATAAGTGCTACCAATCTAAACCCATCTCTGGCACCTTGAGAGCAAACTCTGTGCCTCACTCCTTGGCTGTTTGTTGTTCATACCATCACCAACAGAGCTAGCATGTCTCCAGGTGTAAACCTCCTGGGTTTACTGGCATTGAGAAATTATAGCTGCATATAATCACACTTACTATCAGCCACGTGGATATGGGAATCAAATGTGCAGTGAGACACAGCTTAAAATGCTAAAGCTGAAAAGACATAACCTGGCTTTGAAATAATCTCAATCCCCTGCTTGAAAATGCTTTGGCCCCTAGTATTTGAGGGGAATGTTTTACTTAAGTAACTTGTATTAGTTACAATACAATAGGCAAGGGAAGTGATTCTGCCCCTTTACTCTGCTCTTGTGAGACCCCACCTGGAGTACTGTGTGCAGTTCTGTGAGCCCTCAGCACAGGAAGGACATGGAA
>VWZE01016441.1:136026-152670 GCA_013396675.1 Eubucco bourcierii | reverse complement strand
CCTCCTCTGGACCCGCTCCAACACTTCCATGTCCTTCCTGTGCTCCAGGGCTCCAGAACTGCACACAGTACTCCAGGTGGGGTCTGACAAGAGCAGAGTAAAGTGGCAGAATCCTCTCCCTTGCCCTGCTGGCCACACTGCTCTTGATGTAGCCCAGGACTCGGTTGCTGTCTGGGCTTGAGTGACCTTGGTTGCTTGAGGCCTTGAGTGACCTGTGCTAGTGGGAGGTGTCCCTGCCTATGGCAGGGGGTTGGAACTAGATGACCCTTGAGGTCCCTTCCAACCTTACCATTCTATGATTCTATGATCTCAGACTGAAACACTTAAGTGTGTGGAGAGTTTTGAATTTTGGCCAAGTTCAGATTTTTTTTTGTTGTTGTTGTTTTGTTTTTGTTTTTCTCATTTTGTGGTGCTAAGTTGTGACCTAAGAGATGGTTTTGCTTTGACCATGACATTTTCACATGTGTGTTTAGATAAGGAGTGTAGTTTAATTTCTATATTCAGCTCAAGTCCTTCCCCTCGAGTTTAATGAATTTTCATTCCTTAACCCTTATGCTGGCAGGCAGAAAAAGTCCTCTGAGCAAATACATTTCTAACTTTTGTTGAACTAGACTTTTGGAATGTTGGGGAATCTGCCATGAAAGCAAACTACATAATCCACTGAACTAAATGCACCAATTGCCTTCAAAACTGTATCCCAGTGACCGATATCACACAAGTAAACAGAAAGGGTTAGAAGATACCACTTGGCCAACGTTGTTAATCCTTATGCAAATCCAAATAACAAGGATTTGCAGCAAAACTTTGCAATGCAAAAAAGGTCTGGCAAGTCTGTCCATAAAGATAAACACATGTCTGCTTAAAAAGATAAAAGATAAAACAAATGAATTTCTTATTACTTCTCTTTGTTTCTTGGGCTGTGGAGCTTGAATATGCAAATCTTATGTATTAGCATCTTCATTGCCCATTGATTTTTTTTTTATTTTTTTTTTTGAGTTAATTACATAGCTGGACTCTGCCTTCAGATATTTGATAAGCAGAAACAGTAAATAGCCTAACTTCAGCAAATTCATTCATCACACTAGCGAACAGACTGTCGTAGGTTTTATTCCTCCGAGGAATATTTCTGCTTTCCATGGTTCAATACTGATGAGCATCTGCAAAATCTATAATAAAAATATAATAATTCAGTTTTCTAAAGGTCCTCAGACATACCTAATTCAGTTTCGAAACATGAGGCTATATTATGAAAAGAAAAACAGGAAAACAAATGCAGTCCATAAAGCTTTCAGTGGGATAATTTTCTTAGAAAAAGTACAGTTAAGCACATTAGTCAATGAAGAGTCTTCTGCTTGTGTGAAGTGTTTTCCAGCACATTAACTCTTTTTCAGGGACTTCCTGCTAGTCAGAGCTTCCATTAGATTAATTAAAATATGTCTCCTCTCACTGGAAAGAACAGACATGAGTTTGGTTACAGGATATTGACCAGCTATAGAAACAGAGCCCGTTCTAGTTATATAAAATAAATGCAGAAGCAGCACAGGAGACTGAACAAGAAGATAACTTCTAGTATATGGAGCACATTTCTTACTTGGAAGCATGATTACTAGGTGCTGATGTTTTCCCCTAAGCCACCTGAAGTGAATATAAGGTGCAACCTTGCAAATTGTCAGCACATATAAAGCTAAGATTTAGCGTAGCTTCCATCCTGCATCCTATAAATGTGTCCCATGAGGAAGATTAGTATCAATCATAGGCTTATTGGAGAGGGAGATAGGATACAATGATAACCTGAAGCTATCAACTAGAGTAATGGTCTAAGAAGAAAAAGCAATCAGAGAAAGAAAAGAATATCTTCAATGAAAGACAGAACTGGAAAACTGGGCAGGAATGTATCATGTTGATGAACATGAGCTGCTCTACAAGACAGAGAATCATATGAACAGCATACAGGTGCTAAAGAAATGGTTATTGCCTAATGTTTATCTTAAAAGGAGTACAAATAGACATCCATATTACATCAAACTGCTTTGCTTTTGCTCTGCAGCTAAAGCACTTCACTAAAATGCAATAAAGCCACAAGTGTGGTGTCTTAACTATGCAAATTGTTTATCGCCGTGTCAGAAAAATGGGAATTGTTTCAATGGTTAATAGAAAAGGCTCTGGACAGTTTGGACTTTTTGCTGCAGAAAGTTTTCACGTTGGGTTCTCTTGTGTGCTTTGGTATGTTTTGTCAACTCTTTCTAGTTTCAGTGCTTCATAGAAATATGCCCTCAGCTGCCCTCAGTGCACCTGTCATGGCTGTGTAGGATTTTTTTCCCCCTTTTTTAAATTTAAGTTTTATAGGGTCACTTTTTAAATCTAATACAGGTTTAAAGCTAAGCATTGGTGATCCTTAAAGTCTGTCCCTCAGTTTTCAAATTCAAGCACTTGCTTCTTTCTGTGACACTACCTTGCACATCCAAATGCATCTCAAATCTCACTATGACTATTATTGCTACAAGGCAAAAATGTGATAGCAACTGCAAGGACACAGGGAAGCTGTTCCAATGGCATCCAGCTTTAACACAACTTCAACACAGCACAGAGTCCTCAGAATAGACCAAATATCTAATTAGAAACTCACTGACCCCACAGAGAATTGTCTCTGAAATGTGTTTTGCCTTCTATTTCTCTTATCTTTTTGAAGAAGATTGGGGGAAAAAAAAAAAAAAGCTTCACATTCCTTTGAAAAATCTTCATTCAGAAATTGTTTAAAGGTCTTTATTTCAGAGAAATGACAAAAATGTTCAGCCTCATGGTGACCTCTAAGGCCTTTTGAATTTTATGTGGCTAGCTCTAAGTAATCTTCATCAGCTTATTTTACAGTAATCCACACTGCACTCTGTGCTGTCCATCTGAGTTAACAGTTAAGCACACAAGACATTATAGAGAATTAAAGCAGATTAAGTTGGTTTTTTTTTTCCCCCCAAGAGATAAAGCATCTGAGTGTAAAATGTTTTTCTGCATCTAAGTGTAAAATGTTTTTCTGAGGATGTATCAGGTTGAACAATACAGAAAGTTGTACCACCTCTGCAGCAGGATATGGATGCAGGTAGCCTCCATTGTCACTGGCAAATCAGCACTGAAGGAAGATTAGTTTAGAAACATTGGTTTAAACTGGCAGAGGAGAGGTTTATAGTAGCCTTCCAGTATCTGAAGGGGGCCTACAGGAAGGTTGAGGAGGGACTATTTACAAGGTCTTGCAATGACAGGACAAGGGGCAATGGGTTTGAACTGGCAGAGGGAAGATTCAGATTGGATGTCAGGAGGAAGTTCTTTCCAGTGAGGGTGGTGAGGCACTGGAACAGGTTGCCCAGGGAGGTTGTGGCTGCTCCCTCCCTGGAGGTGTTCAAGGCAAGGTTGGACAAGGCCTTGAGTGACCTGTACTAGTGGGAGGTGTCCCTGCCTATGGCAGGGGGTTGGAACTAGATGATCCTTGAGGTCCCTTCCAACCTTACCATTCTATGATTCTACGAAACAGGCACTGGCAACAAAAATGGGCAATAGGTACAGGATGCAGAAAGTTACTGGGAATTTCTCCCATGCACCCACGTAGAGAAGAAAAAAAGAGCACGTTTTGGACTAAAACCAGATGAAAACATCTACAAGACAGCTGTTTTAAACTCTGTATCTGTATCTGCACCTATGTATCGCTATAATTTTATCTGGTTTTGGATTGCAACTCAGTCTTCAAAATCATCCTTTGAATTCAGGGGTCAGCTCTTTGAGTTTCGAGGTTCTAAATATGTTTCTTTCATTGTTTACTATTATCACATTCCCAATCAAGAGACAAAAATAAACAAATAAACATGTTTATTCAATCAGGATGTTTGTATTATGTCTATTTGTCAGTGAGCAGATTAATAGGAAACACTTGGTGGATGCAAACATTTAGCACTGAAATGCACCTACCGCTGCGGGCAGACAATCAAGTTACAACTCTGTCTGCCAATATGGCATTGCTTCTCTAAAGAGATGCTCTTCAACTCTCATGAGAACATCAAAACTACCTTCTGAATAAGTTAGGGGTAAATAAGCTCTGGTGAAAAGGATAAGGTTAACTGGAATCTCTGGAGGAACCTGAGGAAAAGGCTGTCTGGAGACAAAGGAAGCTCTCTCTTGGAAGATGGAAGAAGGTACCCTGAGCTGCAGGGCAAAATGAGAAGAGGGAGTCCTTGAAAAACTGAGCTAGGAAAGAGCTGATAACAAGTCAGTTCATTACAGGGAGGGGGGGTGGGTGTTTGACCTTGCAAGTAAAGTCTATTTCCATATCTATGCATTTCACAGGCATTTATAACTGTGCCATCTCTTGTTGCTGTGGCACATAAATGCTTTCATTTACGGTTCACCACCAACTGCCTGAAGTATGATTCCCAGGCATTTGGCTACACTCTTCAGTAATATTCCTTTCTTACTTAAAGATGTAGCTTATCTATAACTGGGGAAATAATGCAACTTAAATCCACAGCTACCCAATGTACTTTGCCAAAGAATCTGAAGTGTAGAAGGGCATGCAACAAGGAGGAGGCAAGAGGGAGGTTTAAGCACAGATACCGCAGAAATCACGAAAAAGGAATCATCTCTTAGTGAGGCATAGATCAGATGGAACCTTCCTGTGAAGAGGTGAAATGCAGAGTACCAGAGTCCCTGGGGGACTTCTGGGTGCTTTATACACTTTATCTGCTTTTTATTTCACATTACTAGTCCTGAATTATACTCCTTGGATGTGATGTGCATGTCATTTGAAATGCATTTTGAAATTTTACCTGGCAGTGACAATAAACAATTCCTGCTTGCTCACTTCTTCGTGGGCTGAGAGGGCAGAAGGGGGAAGTATATTTCACTGGATCACTCCTGGGGTCCATTTCACAGTGGGAACAGGAGCTAAAGAGAAGTGAAAACAAGGCAGCAGGGGTGGGGAAAGATGGATGGATAGCATTGCTTTCTTTAGCGGCACTGAATGTGCATAGAATTCAGTCCAAAATGCTACAGTAAGATGGGTAATGGTGGTGGTGGTAATGGAAGAACAAAGAGGGGAAGATGGCTGCATGACCAAGTGCTCTAGGCTGCAGAGGTTTTTCAAAGCATCTCCTAATCTTCCATTGTTTTGGAACACTATTACTGAAGGCCTGGACATCCAGCTGATGATATCACCAGGAAATTCTGCATTCTGTAAGCAGTGTTTGATTTTCAGGTCTCTGGTTGCAGCTCAGGATTCTTATTTCAGATGAGTGAACATCTTTTCTTCAGAGTAATAGGGATATTCTAAAGCACTGGAGATGTTTCCAGCTTTACTGCCCCAAATAGTGCCCACTCCCTAAACTGCATTTTTTACTAACCTAGACCTTTCTAGAGCCAGAACTTCAACTCTGAGGAGAGATGGCAGCTTATTTTCTTCCTGCAGGGGAGAAACACTGAAGCATCAACAGTTCTTTGTATGGAAAATTTTTAGCAAAGAATATCCTAAGAGGAAGGCCAGCTATTCATCAGGTGTAACTGCTTCACTCCACTGAACAAAGAAGTGACCAGCTGGCTTACCCCATCTCTACTGCATGGCTTTTGGGGTGCCCTCAGGGGCTGCTTCATCCTGCAGCAGAACAGACCAAGAGACTGACTGCAGCTGCTCAAACCCTACTGCCTCACCGGCAGGGCAAGGTGCTACCAGCAGACTTTTTGCTGCCCATATGTATCAGGTGGTTCTCAGAAGCTGCCTCCTGTTTCACCCTCTTAGCATAGCCTCAGTTGTGTTCCCCTTACTGCATGCACCTTGTGCAGGTGTAACATCTGACCCCTGCAGCATCCCTAGCAGGCTCTGTGCAGTGTCCTTGCACCTGTGTTGTCCTCTGATTCCTCACGGTGCCCACACAAGGCCACCTGCAGCCACACTGCCTTTCATGATGATCTCACAAGGCTGGCATCCTGTGACAAGTATCTGTGGCAGACAGGGCAGGGCAGAAGGGACACAGGCAAACAGCAGTGACTGTTTGCCAGGAGATGGCACAAAAGCATAATCCTGAGTCAGTATGGCTGGCTGCAGGCACACTGAGACCACAAGTGTCCAAACTCCTCACAAGCCCTTGAGGACAGCTGGCACCCTGACATCCAAAAGCCAACGTGACTGAAGTGAGAATGTCACCCTGAGCATGGCAGCATCTGCACTGTGTCAGGCCACCTTATTTCCCAGATTTGCACAGCTGAAGAGCAAACACCACACCCTCCCAGGAGAGCACATTTCAGCTGGGAGGAGCCTCCATTCTGGAAGTCCACATTTAAAGAAACAAGCAGCCAGCCTTCAACTCTATGTGTCAGCATTAATTACAGTGGGTGTGTGGTCAAATCTTTCCCTTTATATCATGTGCTCTGCTTCCCAAAATACAAAAAAACACCACCAACAGTGCAGGATTTCTACCTCTCAAAAATAATCACAGTACAGCCCTGCTATTATAATTAAGCAGAAATTAATTGCATTTTATATAAGGGGACAGGTTCTGAAGGCTTAGCTGGTTTCCTTTTTAATTACTGTGTAACACTGTGAACACAGCAAAAATCTTTTTAACATGCTAAATGTGCTGGGGGTTTTGTTTGCTTTAGCAGACTGCAAAAGATGCTACATTTGCATTTAATTAAAAAAAAGTTATTAAATAGGGGATTTTAGTTCAATATGTATTTGTTTAGCATGTGGATGGTTTCTCATCATTTTTTTTCCCCCCCAGTCAATATTGAGCAATCGGTATCCGAAAAAAGAAACTAAAAAGAACAGATCAATGTATTTTCAAGAAGAAAGCTTGTTAATATGAAAAAATTTGATCCTGTCACAACTAAAGTATTTTAAAATATTCACTATTTCCAAAGGAATCAATCCCAATCCCAAAAGCTACATAGTACATTACCTTTTTGACAGGAACAAAATAGCACAACCTCCCCAAAACTGGAAGAGATACAAAAGACAACCCAGTTCTGGGCTGCATCAAGAGCAGCGTGGCCAGCAGGGCAAGGGAGGGGATTCTGCCCCTTTGCTCTCATCAGACCCCACCTGGAGTACTGTGTGCAGTTCTGGAGCCCTCAGCACAGGAAGGACATGGAAGTATTGGAGCGGGTCCAGAGGAGGCCACGAGGATGCTCAGAGGGCCGGAGCAGCTCTGAGGACAGGCTGAGAGAGTTGGGGCTCTGCAGCCTGGAGAAGAGAAGGCTTCAAGGGGACCTTAGAGTAGTCTTCCAGTATCTGAAGGGGGCCTACAGGAAGGCTGGGGAGAGACTATTTACAAGGTCTTGCAATGCCAGGACAAGGGGCAATGGGTTTGAACTGGCAGAGGGGAGATTTAGACTGGATGTCAGGAGGAAGTTCTTTCCAGTGAGGGTGGTGAGGCACTGGAACAGGTTGCCCAGGGAAGTTGTGGATGCTCCTTCCCTGGAAATGTTCAAAACCAGGTTGGAGGAGGCCTTGAGTGACCTGTACTAGTGGGAGGTGTCCCTGCCTATGTCAGGGCGTTGGAACTAGATGATCCTTGAGGTCCCTTCCAACCTTACCATTCTGTGATTCTAACCTCATGCCAGTTCTGAACCACCCTCTAGCCAACAGTGTGATATGTAGAGACCGCTCCCCTGGGTAGGTGGCATCATTCCTTCCAGCTATGCTTCTAGAGGCATGGCTGGCTGTGTGAATGTGGGGTGGGTTTGCTGAACCAGACAGACCATCTAGGAAAAAGAAATTCTAATTTCCAGTGCCTGAGCAGCTTTTGTAGAGGAATCAGGCAAAGACTTTGGCAGGTGCAGAAAAAGAAGTGCAGCATCTAGTTCACTTGAAATTCAAATGAGGAAACAATGAGCAAGTTGAGTTTTGTGCTTTCAGAGTTAGGCAGCAGCTAAGCAAAAATGTTTTTAAACTGCGATTTTACATTTGGGTTTAGGAGCAGATTTAGTAAAGTCCTGCAAAGCTGTTCATGCAATCTCACTCTGTGTTCCTCTATTACACAGAAGTCCTAGGCAAATGCTTCTTCATAGCCACATGCCTGATTCATCACTCTTTGGAAGGCTACAATAAATCTGTCACGGATGCCTACTAATTGCTAGTAAATCACTGATGTTGGAAGTGTCACAGGCATATCCAAAAAGAGTAAAAGTGAAGAGCTGAACATTCCAAGAGCTCTGGGATGAAATTCTGTCACTTTACAGATGAACCTGTAATCTATGTGAAAATAAATGATGTATAATGATTACTAAATTTGAAATCAAATCTTCACATGGGGACAATTCAATAAGGTTAGGTGATTATAGGACTATGCAGAAGAATCAATTATGGAGCCAGAAATAGTCTCATGTCCCTCAGAGGCTACAAAAACTCTGCAATGCTTTATTCACCAACATCAGAGGACATTCACTTTCATCAAATAGTCTGGGGGTCCTCGTTTGGAAGAAGAGGGGAAAAAAAAAAAAAAAAAGGAAGACATGAGCCCAAAAATGACTGGCAAGGATCCTAACTTGTCATCTGAACCACCAATTGCTCTGCCAATTGATGGGAAATGAAGTGTGATCAATTCTAGACTATTGTACATCATTCCCATTGACTGACCCGCCAAATCCTTGATTGAATAATTAGTTACGATATCAATAGCTGCCATTTTCACAATGCCCACAAGACAAAGCCCTGAAGTTTTCATAAAATGGACAATTACTATGTAATCTGTAACTTTACATTTTCTTGCAGATACATGACCAACCCTTGATATTGCCAAAATATAGAACAGAAACATAACGGTACAAAAGAAGCAGTAAAATCCAGAAGCATGAAATCTAGAGGTCAGTGTAACCCCTGAAGTAATACAACACACAATTTAATCTTACAGATGGATAATAATCCATATCAGAAAGGATTAAATCCGTGCTCCTCATTTACAGTAGTTCACTTTAAGTTGCAACCTGTCTATTTTCCATTCTCAGTATCAGAGGAAACTGCTGGGTGGTGACTGACAGCAACACTAACGTTTTAATAGCAGCTACTGTTTAAGAGCACAATCACCATCCTGTGATTCTTAGATAAAGATTTAATCTACTTTTGATGCAGCAGAGCTCTGCAGACTAGGCAATCTGCTGTTAGGGCACATGAAAAGGTGGGGGTTTCTTTACTCCTGTCACCCAGTCCCACACTGGGTGCATAACAAGCTGTTTCAAAGCCATAAATCAGACTAAGCGAGGCACTGCCCGACATTATACTTTACATTACAGTCTGAAGTCTGGGCTGCTAGCAAGCAGGGTCACTACATTTACTTTTCTATCTCAGACACAAATGGTGCTAACTGTAAATACAAATCAAGTTATTCAGTGCAAAAACTGACACATGACATGTAAATTGGGCCCTCTGCAAGTACCTTGGCATTTAACCATGTGTAGTTCACGTGCAGGGATGCGGTTCCGAAGTACCCAGATGCCATGGCACTATCTAAAGGTACCACTTCTCTGCAGACCATTCTGCTGTGCTGCTGGCTATGCTCACCACCTCTTCCCTGATTCATGTATCTATTCTTCTCTTACCTGCCAATGCAGATCAAAACCAGGGAGGGTAATGTACAAACTGAAAATGCAAATGCATCATCTAAAACGCGGGACACTGCTAGCAGCTTACAAGGCAGAAACAGAGAAACCACGTGAAAGAGAAAATATCCTACTCCACATCATGGATGACTAATTTCTTCCCACACTACGTTGTAATAAATCCCAGCCTTTGCTAACACAGGAACAGGAAAGCTCTTTCCCAGAGCTAATAAAGACAAGTCCTACTTAGCGCTCACTTCGGTACACATACATGGAAGACGTTTTGGCTTTGCCAGGTAGCCACACCTCACATAACCAAAACATTCATCTTTCCTTCTGGGCTTATACAGCAGGTTAAAAGGATAACATTGTAGCTTGGCATCCACAAAAGACTTCCTTTCGACATTATACCAACCCTATCCTATTTTTCAACTGGTAAAAAATACCACACAAGTGGGATCCTAGCACTTGCTGAATGATTTTATTGGTTTTTAAATCCCTGTGCTTGACAGGTGTGTGCAATAGCTGGGACATGCTGCAGTACATTTCTATGGCTGCTGCTGTAGTGCAGTAGTTTGCATAACACTTTGAAGTGAACGTTTGTTAAGAGAGGAAATCTGCACTACAGAGGCAGCACTTTTATCACAAACAAACTATATAGTCAAGTTCAATATACATCCTTTTATGTCAAACCAATTTTTTGGTGTAATTCTCTACCAACCAACGGGATGTTCAAATTAGGGAGGTGACACAAGCTCACAAGCTGGACAGACGGACATGCTGAATTGCTTCAATGATATTTTCCTACTATTTGCCCAAATGTACTTAGGTGTAAAGTCTCTTTTAGGCAACTTAAAAGTTAATTAAATATTTTTAAATTATTCCCCCTCCCCCCATCAACACTTCAACAGCAATGCCCTTCACACAAGGAACAGGAACCTAGAAGCAAAGAGATAATCCTCTGGACATCAGTTCCTTAGAGGCTACATAATGCAAGCTACATTTCCTCCTAAGTATGGGCTACAAGAGCTCCATGCAGTATGCTGCAAACTCTTACTATGGAAATGCAAACTACATCCATATTCAGATGAATACAGTCTGAAGCAATTTGGTTCTCTGCATTTTGCATGTTGAAACAGCTTTCTCTTGTATGCTCTGAGTGAGTTCTCATATTTGAGAACCAGTTATCCAGCATTATCTTGCAATTTTTTTATGTGTTTGTCCCTCCTGAGTAAAAGATTGAAATGACCAACTCAAGCCTACAGATAGACAAAACATTAACACACTGTCTCCATCACAACTGTGTATTTCCTGGGTTACTCATGGCAATTCAGGTCTTGGTAGAATTGGTCAGCCTCTTTTCAAGAACAAGAAAAGCTTATCTGTGGTTTTCTACAGGGCTTAGCTCTGGTGAGTATTAATTAAACACTGTATCACTGTAGAAAAATGCCTCCTACCTCCCTGCTAGCAAGAACAGTAGCAGGGGGTATATAAAATATAAAACAAAATATTCTACCCTTTGCACATTAGCCCAAAGCACAAACAAGAACTAGCATTCTCTTTGTTCTTCTTACCCACAGCAAATGTTACATCAAGTTCAAGAAAGACAGTTGAATCTTGAGCAAATTGGCTCCAGGAATCAATCAGCTTATCTAATCTGAGAAGAGGTAGGACGTCTAGACTTTTACATTTGTGGAAATGGTTCCTAGGCATTCAGTAATAAGGACAACATGATGAGCTGACAAGACTTCATTTTCCTCTGAGATTGGAAAATTCTGATTCTGCTTGGCACTAAATGTAAATTATTTACAGTGTAAAGATTTGGCAGATACCATGCAGTCTACTGCACATGGGTGTACATAAATCTTATATACTGTAACTGTGCACTATATATGCATTGATAAAATTAATAGGACTGCCAGCAGAATATTCCCATCTTGAATAATTTCCCACATATTAAGCATTCATCTTAATACCATGCCTTTTTCTTATCTGATTATTTTATTAAGAATTGGTAGGAGTTTTAATTCAGCTAAAGCTTACTGAATGAAGGAAAACTTGCAGTTGTTTATCAGGTCTGTTTAAAAAAAAAAAAAGGATAAAGAAGCCTCAGTACCATGGAAGACACCAACACCCTCAAAACCAGCATTTGCTAAATGAATTGTCACAAGCAGCAATTTCTGTTTACTAAAGCAGTAAATATAGTCTTGCAGTATCTGAAAGAATTAAACATTTTCTGTGAAAATTAGCCATATAGCATCACAGGAGGTTTCCCTTTATCCAGCATCAGTTAAATTTCGCCATCTTCTAAGGAGGAGATTAAACTCCCCCTTTACAACTCTGTTTCCAGCTGTCTAACAGACTTCAGTGAGCTTTCAAAGGCAGGTTGGCATCACAGAATTTTCTCTAATCCAGGCTGCTTCCTTTGCACCGAGCTTCTCCACTCACTCCTTTTTCAGTGCTTTTTTCTTTTATTTCATGGTTGCTCACTCCACAGGATACCTTTATTTTCTAGGCTAAAATCTCATTGGAGTGTTACGACAGAAATGAAGCACATACAGTAAATTAAGACTGAATGTGAAACATCCCTGAAATTCATTCTGAAGGATGAAGGGAGCATGTCAAAAATTGAGGATCTGAATGTGAAGTTTAGAATGTTACAGGAATCAGGGGGCAGGGAATAGGTTTTAATCTTTCTTCTATTTCATTGGTATTTACTATCAGCATAGGATTACCAAAGACTCCACAGGGCCAAACTGCAGCCTACAGACAGCTTATAAAATGTGTTTTCTGTATTTATTTGTCACTTGTTAAAAAAGATATAGCCATTACTTTAATAAAGCATATTTTGGTAACTTCAATATATATATACAAGTTCAAGGTCTATGTTCTGGGCTTGGTTATGTTCCACTTAGGAACACACTGATGGTTGCTTACAACTTAAACCTGCAAAATTAACATTTCTGGACCTTAATAGAGAACCTTCCTTCTAGCAGCCACATAAAGCTTTTCTTGACTTAGGCATCATCAACAGAGGATGAATTAGTGCATACAGTAGTCTTAGACTGATGATCTGTTTAGTCTTCTTAACTTTATTATGAATTGTTTACAATTTTAATATGTAATTCACAATATTGCCTGCATTTCTTAAATCTCGAGCTCCTAGAACAATGGGATTAGAAGAGAGTAGCTGAGTCTTAAGTATACAATGAAATCTTCAAAACAAAACCAAAAATAAATTCCAAATATAATATTAGTATCTATAGCTCACAATTTTTAAACCAGTGTATGAGTTGGACATGGTTTCTGATTGTTTCAACTTGAATTGAGCAGAGCCATTATATCTAGGGAACGCATGAAGAATGTTCATAAATGCTCACTTCAGATTCCTGTAGTTATCACAAAGGAGATTGTGCTGCTTAATCTGTATATACTCTGTCCTCTGAAGTTTTGAGCAGTCCTAGATGGTAAGTGTTACATCACATTCTGCTTTCTAAACCTCCTAAGTGACAGCATTCCCACCTAGGGTTTACAGAAGAGTCCTACAGGTGCTCTGCTTTCAACTATGCAACCCTAGCATTTCCTCTGCTTTCATTTATAGAATCATAGAATGGAAGGGACCTCAAAGATCATCTAGTTCCAACTCCCTGCCATAGGGGGGTACATTCTGCTCCCCAAAATCAGTTCTGCAACAAAACCTGAGAATTTCTCGCATACACAAAGCTTCTGCAGGGCAATTTGCCTTCAGCACCACAGCAACTCCTTTCTGCTTGGCCACCCTGCTGTTGGCTCCACCCTGGTACTCCAGAACACGCCACATGTTTCAGCAGGTCTGTTCCTACTCTCTCCCTCTCAAACATTTGCACTGGAGATTCTGTTTACTTTTCTTTTCTCACTTTAGCAAAAGACTCTATGGTGCTGCTTCCCCTCTGTTTCATCTGAAAGGCCACTAAGAAGTCACCTGCTGTATGTGCTGGTAAAAACAGGAAAGCTATTTGGACCACTATTGTCCTCTGCTCTTGCCTTCATCTGAAGAAAAAAAATCCTGTGACTCTTCAACTCATCCCTGCAGTCAAAATTTCTGCTCAACCTGGGAGAGCAAATCTGTTGCATTTCAGTTTGTCCAGTTCCTGGTTCTCACACACAGTTCTGAGTGACAAAGTGAATGAAATGAATTATTTTTAGCAGAGTTTGAGTGAGATTTTAACTGTCTCATTGAAATGTCCAGCAAAACACTTTACACTAAATGAGAGATGTAACAAGCTGCCTTAAAAACTGATCCCGAAAGAATGAGTCACCTTCTTAGTAAGACTGGGCATGATCCATTTGCATCACAAAGCTACCAACACCTCCTGGCATCCTAGTCAGTGAAAGAGCCAAGGAATGAACAAATACAGATGCAGATCAGAGTCTCTTACTCCTATAGGGCAGGGTTTAGCTGCAGAGCTAGTCTGAACTTTAACTACTGCTCCCTACCACTTTCCTACCTACACAGGAAAGCTTATGATCTGTCTCAGAGGACTCCTTCAGCTTTTGTTAAGTGAGGAAAGTATGGGCTTGAAACGTGACATTGGCTTTCTTCAGGCTGACAAGCTACCTACTTACATGCAACACAGGGGCACATTGATCATATGTGTCATTATTTCCCAAGCACTACTGAACAGTTCAGCTAAGATGAGATGCTGCTGCTCTCCTGCACAAACCCTGCATGTTCTACAGTAAACTATGATCAAGAGTTGCTGGAGCAAATACATGCCATGAAAGGACATCATGGTTTTCATCCATGGGACTTAGTTTGGGATAAAAGAAAGAGCATCTCTGAAAAGCTCTTCCTTGCTTAGAAGTAAATATGTAATATTGTAATTCATCACCAACAATGCCATTATTGCACTGAAACTAACTCTGTTTAAAGAACTTTCAGTCCCTAAGGGTTCCAAGCAATTCCCATATCTAGATATGTCAATACACTCAGTCTCTCAAGCAGCAAGAGAAGTCCACCCTGGGATTAACACTGCACTTACCAAACCTGTGCAAATAAACTCAACTAACAGAAAACAACAGTTTAAAAACAAAAAAATGCAAATACTCATTGTATTTATCTGTATTAAGTACAATTTTGCCCTTCCTTTAAACTTCCTTTATTTTGTACCAAACTGTAAAAGTGTGATTCCTTCACAGTGAATAATCCTGCTGAGTCTCATCTTTTACCCCAGCCTCTTCATGAAATTTGTTCCAGCTGCTGAGTGTGACAGGTATGCAGCAATAAAGGTTGGGTGATGAGCATCTGCAACAGTATTTAAGTTGACCTAGTTTTCCAGGTAGTTCATATATCTTAGAGGAAAACAATCCATATCAATGAATAGGACAGGAATGCTATTATTGCATTATTCTCTCTACTGCCCCCTCCTAAAGAGTGGCACTCTTGCTCTGTATTCAGCCTTTCACATTCTTAGGTAATTTTTATTCTAGAGGCACATTATTGTTATAGCAGAAGAAGTATACTATGCCAAAAATAACAGTCCTAACTTAGGCACAATCAGATGGTAAAGAAATGCTTTGTAATAGGCAAGTTGCATCACCCCCTCACAAGCAAGCTGGATCCTACCAGATTTATGGGTACACTTGCTTCTGCATTGCAGGTTCTTCCAAAAGAACTGTGCCAGCCCATCACCACACCTTGTCTCCTCTCTCAACACCCACAGGGATCCTTAGCGTAAGTCTGGTGTTCAGTTTCCTCCCTTCACCATCAACAACAGCGCAAAGTTGCTCCCATTATGCGCATAAAGAAGCCAACAACCTCCACTGCCATTTTGATAAGGCAAACCCTGCCAAAGCTACAGAAATTCCTATTTCTTTTTGGCATGTGAACACCTACACCTTGTCCTCCCACTGACCAACCACAAAACCAGACTGACCAACAGTGACAGTTTGAAAGATTACTTTGTTCACTTCTCTGTTTGTCACATGGGCACAGCTTTGCTTGCTTAACTATTAAATAGGAATTTGATCTTACTGTTGGAAATCCTGGATCTGAAGTGCTTTAGGCAAGCAAGAATAATGGCAGTTTATTGCTCTTGAGCCAAGTAATCTTCAGTCAAAACCAGAAAAGCAAATATAAAATCTCTCCTCCCTCTCTCCTACATCAGATTTGTTTAATAAAAAGGCCATTTTGTTTTCCTCCCATGTATCTCTTAGCAGCTGGGATCCAAATGTTGAGCTACATTCTTTCTTGTATCACAGAGATTAATTAGGATTCTGCTCTCTCTGTCAGTTGGCAACGTGGTTGACAAGAAGTAAGGCCAAAAAAAAATTCAAAGTTCCATACTCCTTTCCATCACGTAATGCAGAAATCAGACAAAGAAAATCTCATGTGAATAATGAGAAGAAACGGTGCACAGAGACTGTACAACGTGCTTGCCTGAGGGCTAAAGAAGCTAGTCATGCTCTGAGGACTTCCATGACTTCTCTGAAAAAGTCATTAGACAACATGCAGTGAGAGAAGCTGAGGTTGAACCATGCTCTTCCCAGCATTCAGTTCACACTCCTGCTTGCTCAGTTCTTTGTTGTAGGGGCACAGCTCCAATAAGAAGTACGAAGTACTCTGACCCCACACATTAGTTGTAGTTTAGAGATTAGAGAAAGAACCTTAAATCACCTCCAACCAAGGAAGACACGGAAGTTTTGTCTTCTGCATTCTAGATAAGCATTCTAACCACCAGCCTACTCTTCAGGGCAAAGCAGAGGACCTTCTTGGTTAAGTGAGGATTAATCATTCAATGGACAGGTACTCACATTGGAGATCAAGGCTCAGAAAACGCAGAATTTATTTCAGGATCAGCACTTAGGACAGCGTGAAGGAAGATGTTTCTTCAGAGTCATGATAAGCATGAAAATAGAATATCTAGGACATCACAGTATCACCAAGGTTGGAAGAGACCTCAAAAATCATCAAGTCCAACCCGATACCACAGACCTCAAGACTAGACCATGGCACCAAGCGCCATGTCCAAACCCACCTTGAACACCTCCAGGGACGGTGACTCCACCACCTCCCTGGGCAGCCCATTCCAGTAG
>VWZE01016441.1:61712-135442 GCA_013396675.1 Eubucco bourcierii | reverse complement strand
GCCCCCAGCTTGATGTCATCTGCAAATTTGCTGGTGACTGACTCAATGCCCTCGTCCAGATCATCAACGAAGATGTTAAAGAGGATGGGACCCAGTACTGATTCCTGGGGACATAACCCCTCATTGTTTTCTGTTATCTCCTGGTTTGTGTTTTTTTCCCCAGATAATTATAAGCTGTCTTAAATATACATTAACTGATACATGTTTACTAAATACTGTGTAAACCAAGAGATTTGGCATGTAATGTGCATATGTCGTTACCTCTCCACGCCTTAAAGAGAATCTATTGTAATACTCAGGTTCTTCAAGTATATTGTTGTGTTTTTCACCTTTGATTCACAGGTATTTCTGAGTGTAACAAAATCCCTTTCAATAAAGAGGAAATGTTACTCCTTGCAACACAAGTCCAGTGTAAAGCATTGCTGTGCTTATGTAACACGGTTTAGTGTTTCTTCCATGCATTCTTAACTCCATCACTAGTTTTGTAATTTCATGTAAATCTCAGTGTGTGTCCTCTGGGAGAATAGGAAACACTGTATTCCCTTCATATTTACAGGGAAGCACAGATAACTGTATTATTTTCCTTAATCATAGATTTCATAGGATCATAGAATGGTAAGGCTGGAAGGGACCTCAAGGATCATCTAGTTCCAACCCCCTGCCATAGGCAGGGATACTTCCCGCTAGTACAGGTTACTCAAGGCCTCGCCCAACCTGGCCTTGAACACCTCCAGGGAGGGAGCAGTCACAACCTCCCTGGGCAACCTGTTCCAGTACATCGCCACCCTCCCTAATCCTCACTGTAGATTTGAAGGTGTTCTTGACAGAGCAGTGGTCACCTTATTAATTCAAACAGTATCTGAGAGGCATTGAAACTGTAGCAATAGTTTAGCAATGGTTTAGCAGCTAATATGAATCATAAACTCTTTTTCATCACATCTGAACTGGGATCTTACTGCCCTGAACACAGATACATAAATACAGTTATCTGACATAATGTAATTTCAGAGCAAAATCACATCAGTGCATTGACTTTAATAACAAGTTCTATATGAAAATCTCATATTCTTGGCTGATTACTTGGAAGGCACAGCCTCGACAGCCCTGCCCAAGGAAAAAAATATCTAACCTATAGAAAATAAGATGAATAACCTTGCTGGACAGATGGACTCTGAGACTTTAATTCTGCTCAATTCCTGTTTAGAAGAAGAAGTTCATTAAACTCCTACATCACAAGTCTGACCTAGAAAAGTAAATAAGTACTCTGTTATTCCCTCTAGAGCCCTGAGTTACTAATAAGGAATTATAAATCTCCAGTCACTTTGTCAAGCAGCCAAATACATCTCCAGTGAAACACAACTGCAAAGTTCATAAAATTGAGGTAGACTGAAATACAAGACTACAAATGTGATTTTGTTTTATAGACCATGAATTAATACCAGTTTCCACTTTCATGAACTACACATAGAGACAACAGGAATGCAAGAGAATACAACTGCCTTTACCCACCTAAGCCAACTCTTCCACTGGCCCTTGTTTGTCACTTCCTTGAAAATACCAAGTTACTGCACTTAGGTATCATTATTCATCACAGATGCTTAAGTTTTTTATAAAGACATATACTTAGTTCATATGTGGAGAGAGCTGGGAGCAAATAATCATAAACATTCACATATGCCTCGGCCAAAGTCACTACACAAGCCAATGATGATGGATTTGGTAACATGACCACAGCACTCTGGTTCAACTTCCATCTCTAAAACCTATAGCATATCATGGGCACTGCTCCAGTAAAATGAAAAACATGTACTTTACTAGAGGTTTATTATTAATGACATTAAAGATATTTTCTGAAACAAAGCCACAGCCCTATACATTGGGTGAAATCTGGACTCTGCTACAAAACTCGACTGACTGATGGAAGTCCTCTTGACTTCGTCAGGTCTGACACTTTCCTTTTTTAAATGTTTCTTGAAAATTTGAATTTGTTGATTCATTTATTGGATGACCTCAGTTATATTATCTAGGCTATGTTAAATATAGTAGCCTGAATTGTCATTACCTACAGCGATTAAGCCTATAATTAGATCCCCTTCAACATCATCTTGACTTGCAAATCCATCCCTCTAACCTTCCCTGATGCTGTTTCACCATTTGACCCTGGCATAGCTCTGGTTGCTTTCCTAGTGCAAAAGCTCTGAAGTCCCATTTGAGGTAATCTGGTCAAAAAGCTGAATGTCAATTTTAATAATATAGCGAGACTTATTTCTAATCAAATTTCCTCTGCCTAACTACAAAACAGCTAAGACTCATTTACCAACCATCCTACTGCAGTCTGCCCTACTGCTTTTGCATCTGTCCATGAGAGCACTGTTCTGGGTGCTGCTGAAACTTCAAAATACACAACTGTACATGTAAAGAGTGGTTCTGGTAGGAATTTGTGAGCTCAGCCCTCCACCTTGTGAAACTCACTCAGACTGCCATGAGGAAAAGCATCCTAATGAAGACGGCATGTCTTATTCACAAGAGTCATGTCCTGGCTGTGACTAAACCTTCCCCAGTTAGACACTGCCCAGGTGGTTGCTGCCTTCTGAGGACAGAAGGGTCTGTATATTCTGCATGTAGTCTGGAAAGCAGTTTGGGACTCTGTGGCACAAAAATAATTTAAGTTACAACATGGTTTCACAATTTGAATTATACCTGATGTATTTGTCATGCTGATTTCTAATTCTCTATCCACCTCTAAAGCTGAGACAGCACCATTAATTACATAGCTGGAACACCGTACCTGTATAAAAATGTGAATGAAATTGCTAAATTAAGATTGCCTCCAAGTTGCTTAGTCTCATTAGCAATACAAAAGTGTATTAATTGAAATGCATGCAAGAAACTGTTTATTCAACTGCCCAAGAAACCTAACAGTTACTAAAGGCAGTCTTAATACACACAAAGAGAGAGTTCATTTTAGATATGCAAATAATTTGTTTTCTTGTGTTCCAAGCTAGGACGTACCTAGTGTCCCATTTAAACAGGTGACGAGAAGACAAACAGATTTTCTGGAAGATCGTAGTAAGAGGAGAAATACATTGTACAAGAAGTGTTAAAAAAAATCAGGTGCTAAAACACAATGTACTAGGAAAAGTGGGAATTAAAATCCTGTACACTGGCCCCAATTTGCATGCATTTTAACACCCCACTGGGAAAATAAGCATGTTTTGTAACTACTGACACCTTCACATCAAATTCAGAGATCAAGTCACTGAGGGGGTTTTCCAACCACATCCAGTGTATCAAAGACAGCACGTCACAGTCTTCCCAGCTCTGACAGAAAAAGACAGATATGGCTTTAGGCTGTGGGAGAGCCAATGTTTTACTGCTGTATGGTTAAAATCAGCTAAAAATCCACCAATTATTCTGTAAACTGAGAAGTAACTCTTACAACTGGGCAGTCTGTGTCTCCACTTCAGGCAATTTAATATCTCCTATCTTTTCCTTTCTCTCTGTTCCATAAAATACCAATAAATCCTTATTTTCTTTAATCTAAGCTTAATTGGGGTTTTGGCTGTTATCTGGGAAAATTACTTTTTCACATTCCTGAGGGAAACAGAGCAGTGTCCTCAGGAGAGCTGAACACAACAGTCAGCCCACTGGTCAAGGGCAGGGGAAAAACTTATCTCCTTTCAAGGAACTGCTTCAGAGGGGTCAGTTGTATCATTATGAACAGGGAAAGGGCTAAGTGACTTGAGCATACAATGCAGCATCAGGGACTCAGATACATGTAATAGACTACTGGTAGTGAGTGGTAGGATTATACCAAACACGCCAGGAATATGATGGGTATCTTAAAAAACTGTTTGAAAGCTCTGTGTTCACTGAAATGCAGTGCACATGCAGAAGGCATATAATTTTAATTGCAGAAGTATAATCATTTTAATTGTAGAAGGGTAATTAAAGCTGTATAATTGTCTTTATGTGAATGCAGACTTAGAGGTATGAAGGTGTTTGTTCCATGATAAGTTAGTCTTGGAAAACAAGAATAAAAGGCATTTCTGGGATAAGGCATCTTGACACTATGGATACATCTATGCTCATGGCAGAAGACAAGCATTTTCACTAGGCGTGTGAACGTAATAGACTAAAAACTGCACATGGACCATTCCCAACAAGAGAGGGAAATGTTTTAATAGAAACAGGGAAAACAGACTTCTTGATAGGAAAAAAACAACTAACCAATCGACCAAAAGAACAAAAAAACCACACAACAAAAAAAACCCCAACAAAACCACCAACACCAAAAGACACCCTCCCCAAAACAAAAAACACAGCAAGCAGTTATCTTTTCTTTGCACATCAAAGGCACACCAGTATCAACACAAAGGAAACTCTGCTTCTCATGGATGCCATCCTAGGGCTCTGCACATACAGGCTTTCCACTAACAGTCCTCTCCGTTGTGTAATTACAGAAGAAGGAAATAGACCCACGGTTATGAGGTGCTTTCAACAGTTATCACTCTGCAAGCCTGAGCTTAGTATTTTTATTATTTTTGCTGCTTTGAATCACTGTGCTGCTTGGAATATTTATTCAGAGCATTTGTGTTCCAATTATTTCCATTTTCAGAATGGAATTTAATGTATAGACAGAGCACCAAACTGTCTGCTTCCTGACAGGGCTGATAAGAACAAAAATGTTTACAACACAGAACTGTCTCAGAAGCAAAGCAACAGACCTCTGCAGGACAGGTGCTCAGACAGGAATATCTACCAGTCAATCTGAAACGTTGCACACCGACAGAACCATCCCACCTACCAGCCATAACTGTGCCTTTGAAGTACCAAAGTAACTCGTGGGTACAATCAAAACTATTTTTAATGTAAACATACTACATCTTATCCTACTGCAGCCAGATACAGTCTGGATACCAACCTAGTCAAAGTGTTTTTCTGTGAAACCAACATACATGTAGTTTTTTCCCTCATGACTGTAACAGTATGCTTGCAACCTGTAAGTGATGTGCTAGGACAAACAAATACACTGTCTTATTCTGCCAGCGTTTCTTCAACAGCTCTACAGGGCATGGAAGCTAATGTTAGCCTTTGTATTGTCCCTAGCATTGAGCACTTACTACCTACAGCTGCATTCTTAGGCAATGCCTCCTGCAACCTCGGCTTGCCCCCACAATCTCCTAAACAACTGCCCAGTTGCCCTCCTAGGGTAATTGTACAAGTAATTTGCAAAAGTATCACAACATCCATAATTCTACTACTGCTACTTTGTAGAGAGAGCTTGGGAGGAAATAAATAGACCCGAAATAAACTCTGCTTTATGAATTATTCTGATGCAAATTTATACTCTAAACCATTATTCTTGTGCTGGAGGAAAGGAATATAAACAACTGAGAATATATTTTTATGCTTGGATATACAGGGGCCATTATGAAAATCTGATTAACTGTAACAAACTTCCAAACAAATATTAATTTTAAGAATAAAGCAAGAACCACAGTAGTGATGAACAGCTAACCAATCCGTCCACCTAAGACTGAATCACAGTCAGAAGGTGGTAATTTCTATTATCTCCATTTAAAAACATATATACACTTAAACCTGTTTAAAGTGGGTGAGAATTTTCATCAAACTACTTTTGAAGAACTGTCCCTCTGGATTGCTCAGGGTATTATCATCACAGTTAACGTATTCACGCAGGAAAGAAATTGGCTTAGTCACACAATCCATCAGATGAGGTTTGCCGCACCCTCCTCGCACAAGAAAATAATCTCATAATAAAATTTTGAACATTTTCCAACCGTTTAAATGTTAATCATAGAATCATAGAATGGTAAGGTTGGAAGGGACCTCAAAGATCATCGAGTTCCAACCCCCTGCCATAGGCAGGGACACCTCCCACTAGCACAGGTCACTCAAGGTCTCATCCAACCTGGCCTTGAACACCTACAGGGAGGGAGCAGCCACAACTTCCCTGGGCAACCTGTGCCAGTACCTCACCACCCTCACTGCAAAGAACTTCCTCCTAACATCCAGTTTAAATCTCCCCTCTGCCAGTTTAAACCCATTGCCCCTTGTCCTGTCATTGCAAGACTTTGTAAATAATCCCTCCCCAGCCTTCCTGTAGGCCCCCTTTGGATACTGGAAGGCTACTTATAAGGTCCCCTCGAAGCCTTCTCTTCTCCAGGCTGAAGAGCCCCAACTCTCTCAGCCTGTCCTCACAGGAGAGCTGCTCCAGCCCTCTGAGCATCTTTGTGGCCCTCCTCTGGACCCACTCCAACATTTTTATGTCCTTCCTGTGCTGGGAGTTCCAGAATATTATTCTGGGCAGCCTGCAATGGTTAATATGCTGATGTATCTGCAAGATCAGAATTATAAATCCACAAAATACTGGATTATACTAAAACTACTAGGTACTACTGGCATCTGTCTGCCAGAGAGGTCCAGTAGCAACTTGGAATGAAGGAGCAGTGGAAGACGGCAGGAAGAAGTGGACAGCTGGAGTCAGCCCCATCCCTGGGCATCAGGCACCTCCCTGAGGCCAAGCCAGGTTGTCAGACCATGGGTTGGGTCCAGCCTGACAGGGTTGGTCTGGGGCACAACTGGAGGGTGGCACTCCTAACAATGTTGATGGTGGTGTTGCTGGGGCAGGGTTTGATGGCCTCAGACTAGGCTGAAACGGGGCTCCTGCCCCCACAGGCTCGCTGGGTAGAGCTGTTCAAGCCCATTCAACACAGAAGCAGAGCTACTATGCAACTCATGCAAGGTACCTGTACATTTTGAGAAGACAGGGAAGATGACAGCTGTGCAGGGAAACTGGCATCTTGTAAAGGAAAGGTCGGGATGGAGGGTCCCAGCATCTGTTTGCACTGTTGTAACCAGTCCACAGCAACATGAGTTTTGGATCAAATGGTCTGAAGTTAGATGTTAGCGAAAGGATAGGTAAACCAAACAGGATTAAGAGTAGTTATAAGATTTACGGGTACCAGGGAAAACATAGAGATGGCATTACCCCACACTCCTAGATGCAATGGTTCTATGACAGCAAAATCATAGCTAGACAGGTATATAGCTAGATCAAGCCACACTAAGCAAGTGCCACAGTTTTACCAATCTAAGGCATGTCAGGGTGAAACACCAGGCTACAATCCTTCTCCCACCTGTATCATTCTGATGAGCATTATGAAATGACAAATTATAAATTGGTGTCATTACAAGAGTTAAGATCTTTTCATTTAAGTGCCTTAAATCTTGAGATACCAAGTTCAACATCAGAAATAGTCAACTCCTCTAGGTGACCCTGCTCTGGCAGGGGTTTGACTAGATGCTCTTTCAAGGTCCCTTCCAACCCCTAACCTTCTGTGATTCTGTGACTTACAGCAGCTTGTGTCCATCCAATCAACAACTGCAAATAGTCCTTGTGAAACTTCTAAAAAGAACTTGTGACCAGTCTTTAAAAATAGTCTCTTACAAATTCACTTTGGAGAATCTTGGGGTTTTTCCATCTCTTCCTAATGTAGCTTTAAATTAACATGTGCAATAAAGCAAGCAATGTTTCAGCTCTAATAGCCTGAAACAGCCTTGACCCTAATTTTATCCTAGCTGGAGATAATTATTAATAGAGAGTGCCAAAGACATTCCTGAATTTCACTGAATTATGATTAAACACAATTGGGTTCAAATAATTTAATGTAACACTACACAGCTATGCAAATCAGTTTATTTTGTAGCACTCTTGCTTGCTTGCAGACAAAGTTCACAAACCTTGACTGTACCTTCAAGTAAATCCAGACTTCAGGACCAATCCCATAATCTGATACATGTGAGTAATCACATCAATTGGTTTGTACAAATCCTTCTCAAATAGGGAAGTGCACACTTGTTTCCCTGAACCACGTTAAGTGCATTTATTACAGGCATAATGCATGGAGTATTACATTCCAAATAGGGCACCGCACGTGTCATACACCTACTAGTAGCTGCTGCTTTCTGTGGAGGTCTGTCACATGAGCTGTCAATTGAGTCTGTCAAGCAGTACTTTAAAATTCAGTTGTATCTCAGTGGAGGACTGGTTAATTTTAGAGAGTCTAGACAGAAAGTCTGAAAATTAACAAGCATAAATTCGAATCGATCGTTTCTGTGCATTTAACAGTCACTGCACTACTGGTATCTATGGAAAAATGACCAGAGCTGTCTGGAATATCAATAGGAAATCCCACAAGAGGTGGTCAACAAATACTGAAGTATCTACATAATCACAATTTTACCATGTTTGAAAGGATATACGATCTCTCCGAATAAGATGGCCATGCCCTTAGTAGCTAATAGTATTAAGCAATGGCCAGTTACAGTGGAAAACCTTTGTGTATATAGCACAGTGTTACATGCCACATGAGCAAACACAGGCTAGATTTTCACCAATCACGTTTGAGCGTACCAAAGGTTCACTGATTGTTTCATCAACTCAGGTTTATTCCAAGTATAGCTCATCAGATTACAAGTCTGACAGATGCTGAAGTACTTTAAGGTGTTACACAGCTCATGAGCAGTGTCACAACAGCAAACCGAAATGAGGCCGAATCTTCTTTTCAAAATATATTCTACCAAATATTAAGCTTTCTCCTTCAGAATATACTTCAAAAAATTACTATATCATACCAAAATTCTTTAATATTCAGGCGCCACAACTTAACTGCCAACTGAAAAATATCCTACTTCCACTGTGTGTCTGCAGTGATGCATCTAGAGACACTGGACTTATAAGAAAAATGTGGCCTTTTGTATTTTTAATGGATCAGAACCAATACAGGGACACAAGGTGGTTGATGTGAAAAAGCAAGAGGAAGAGACATTAACTGAACAATGTACCTGATATATGAGGTAATCCCCACAGTGGATGCTTCACATGCATCAGATCTGTTGCTTTAATATTAGTGCTCTAAAGAAGTATTTCAACCTTCCTCTGTAGTATAATAAGTAGTTAATAATCTTAATCTCATTTAGTATATTTTTAAACACTGTAAAACATTTTGCTCTAGTTTGTTTACCACATATTCAGCCTAACCAGGAGTGACACACAGAGGTGTATATCCTCATATATGTACTGAGCATTCTCTAACAGGCAGATTGCTTTGGATCAGAAGAGTTTAATCACAGAATGTCAGGGGATGGAAGTGACCTCAAAAGCTCATCCAGTCCACTCCCCTGCCACAGCAGGATCACCTAGAGCAAATCACACAGGAACGTGTCCAGGCAGGGTTTTAAATATCTCCAGAGAGGGAGACTCCACAACCCCTCTGGGTAGCCTGTTCCAGTGTCCTCTCACCCTCAGAGCGACTCTTCAAAATATTCTGCAGTCCTGTAGGAACTTCTCACTGCAGCAGCATTTAAAAGAAGCAAAGATATTTTTAGGTAATTCAGTTACCTATGTTATCCTGTGACGCTTTGACTTTCTTCTGGTGTTTGACAGTTACATTCTGTATTTAAAATAACTACCAATAAGAGATAAACAGTACCTATAACACTTCAAAAACTCCTCATAGTTGAAGATGCAATAGTACTCTAATAGACACCTGACTGTTACTTTACACTTCACCTTGCGACTTCTTGCCTTACTTACTGTCTTTCATCTTACTTAGTCCTCAAACTCTTTAGGTCTGGGAATGGATCTATTTATCATGTGTTTGTAGTGTTCTGGCACATTCAAGTTTGATTCCCTACCTGTGACTTAAGATAAATACAACAGTAACAGGAAAGGCTTTCTACTGGAGTTTCTTAGGGACACAACTCACCTAAAATACTTCAGTGTTCATTTCTTTTTAGTTCTCTGACAATGTAGATTTGTACATTCAACTCACACCAAAATACAGCATCCAAGAAAGCACAGTCCAGCACATCTTGACCTACACAGTAAAATATATTAAGTAGAATTTAACCATCCTTTAAAAAACCCACTCTGTAATCTATACTTTGTATGATTTGTGGAGTGCACACTGATCCCACAGAATCACAGACTTAACCAGGTTGGAAAAGACCTCCTGGATCACTGAGTCCAACCTATCATCTAACCCTTCTAATTAACTAACTCATGGCACTAAGTGCCTCATCCAGCCTCCTTTTCAGCACTTCCAGGGATGGTGACTCCACCACCTCCCGGGGCAGCCCGTTCCAATGGGTAATCACTCTTGCTGTGAAGAACTTATTTCTAACGTCCATCCTAAACCTGCCCTGGTGCAGTTTGAGACTATGTCCTCTTGTTCTGTCACTGGGTGCCTGGCAGAACAGACTAACCCCCACTTGGCTACAACCTCCTTTCAGGTAGCTGTAGACAGCAATAAGGTCTCTCCTGAGCCTCTCTTCTCCAGGCTGAACAACTCCAGCTCACTCAGCCGCTCCTCACAGGGCTGTGCTCCAGCCCCCTCACCAGCCTTGGTGCCCTTCTTTGGACATGTTCAAGCATCTCAACATCTTTCTTAAATTGAGGGGCCCAGCACTGGACACATTATTCAAGGTGTGGCCTAACCAGTGCTGAGTACAGGGGCAGAAGGACTTCTCTGGTCCTGCTGGCCACACCATTCTTGACATGGGCCTAGATGCTGTAGGCCTTGTTGGTCACCTGGGCACATTGCTGGCTCACGTTCAGTCAGCTGTTGACCAGTACCCCCAGGTCCCTCTTTGCCTGGTTGCTCTACAGTTACTCTGTCCCCAGCCTGTAGCGCTGCATGGGGTTGTTGTGGCCAAGGTGCAGAATCTGGCACTTGGACTTGTTAAAACTCATGGCATTGGACTGTGCCCATCTATCCAGCCTGTTCAGGTCCCTCTGCATAGCCCTGCTACCCTCTAACAGATCGACACATGCTCCCAACTTGGTGTCATCTGCAAACTTACTGATGGTAGACTCAATCCTCTCATCCAGATCATCAATGAAGATATAACAGAGTAACAATTGATCTCTCTGGTGGTACCATCAGATACAGTCCTTTATTTTGATCTTTTCCAAACAGAAATCTGTGCATTTTCATATCGTTACGGTAAAAAGTTCATCTGCCAGCTGAGGAGAGGGAGCCCTTTCTATGCCAAGGGTTTCATTTCTGGATACCAAAGCACTAACAGTCATTTTTATGGATTGCATCATGTTGATAGTAACTAAACAAAAGCTACCCACACACAGATGTAAGCAGTCACATATTCCTAAAGCTCCTCCGACAACCTCATGAAAGGCTGTCACGTCCTGAGCCCACTGACAGTATTTGCATGCACTAGGTGAAGTCAATTCTATTTTGGAATCCAACCAGGACAAACAGGAGTTTAGCACTGATCAGCAATGCCTTCACTACTGCGATAGTTTAAGCACGTGCTTAAATCTTTAATTATTCTCACTGAAGTAACAGACAAACACACACACTTAAGCACCTCACTGAAATATAGCTGTAATTATGGTCTGCTCTTCCTGCTGCTATCTTTCAGTACCACTAAGTACAGATTCTCCACATTGTGTGGGCATTTCTGGAGTAAGACAGAACAGCAGCTGAGAGGAAGTGTCCTCAATAGCAGAGTCACTGAATAGTTTCCAAGTAGCACCCATGTTAATACTTGCAGGCTGGTCTATCCCACACATGAGACACCCCTAAGTATTAAGAAGTCAATGCAGTGATGCTCTAAAATACAGTTGCACACATTATTTGATTAAACATTATGCCTCCCCAGGGCCTGTGAAGCAATAGAGAGCCAAAGTGAGTTAAGCATTAAATAGGCATAAAAACCAACTCTGAAGTTCCATTTTCTAAAATCTTCTATACTGAACAACAAGAAGGAATAAATTCTTCATCTTAGTAAATAATTCATGATAAGCACAATCTTCGGAATTTGAACACATTATTAAATGCTGCCATCATTAAACATTTATAAAGTTTGAAAAGTATGGTACAGCTGAAAGTACCACATTTGTTAGTTACAGAGAAATGTGACTTGCCCTGATTACTCACTGAACCCCTGACATGTTACAACGTGCAGCACTGATGCTGTAACTTAAATTACTACATTTGTTCATAAGAGAATGTTGCAGACTATAAAGAAAGTTTTGGTGGTCTGGAAGTTTGTTTTAAAAAATCTGAAGTTGTATACAGCAAAGGCATTAACTGAGGGAGAAGGAGAATTGCTTCATGGGAAGTAGATGAATCATGGTCTGAAACATTTACAGAGGTAGGTAAATATTTCCCTTACATATTTAACGGTCAAACTTACAACCTTGTAGCAGCAGTGTGAAAGGCAATGAATGATTTGGCAGGATAATTACACGTTCTTAACAGCACATCTCAAACTAACAGCTCATCATAACCATTACTAACTGATTCTTCTGCAAGAAACACAAACTATTTTTGATAACTTGAACACAGATTTTCTTCACAGAAAACCTTTAAAAATATTTCAGGTTTTGAACCCAGTTAATGTTCGGCTAGGGTTGGCTTTTGTTGGCATTGGTTGGTTGGTTTTGTCAGTTGTTTTGGATTTTTGTTTGCTTGCTGTTTGGTTGGTTTGGGCTGCTTGGTTTTATTTTCTTTTCTAAAAATCCCCTAAGCTTGCTGAAAAGTGTTTTTCACTCAAAAAATTAGGTTTGTTTGTTTTCACTAAAACACAAGTTTTCATTTTTAAAATGCAACATAGTTTTAAAAAATCATGAAGCTGTGCAGATAACAAAATACCACAATATAAAATAAGGTCTGGCTTTGAAATATCTAAAATAAATTAAAACCTTTTAAAGGTTTTCTTAAAAAGTTTTTGTTGTCTAGTAGGTTTTCCCTAAGAAAGAACAAAGATCTACTGATATCAAAGTATGTTTTCTTTAAGGGTGGTCCCTTCATATACAACAAATTCTCATTACTATTATAATATAGCTCACTGGTAAGCACATAAAGCTGATGAACTATATGCAACAGGTTCAGATCCATTCAGTTAAAAACAACTGAAGAACACACACTTTACTATGCAAATTATTTGATACTAAATCAATAATTAAAATAAATTTAATTTCGCCTGGGACTCCTTTTAATCTTAAAATAAAATAAAACATAGATTCTACTTGTTTTCATGTTTATGCTTTCTTTGATCTTCAAAACACAGGGAAATACATTCCATATTAAAGTAATTTTGTCTGCTCAATATCATTAATTCCTCGACAAATCAGTTACCAAACCGCAGCCTCACTGTAGGAGAGTACAAGGCTTAAAAGGATTTCATCTCTCCCATAGGTTATTTATGAATGTCCATTAAATAAAGTGAAAGCTATTAATTTATCTAGTAAATAGTTGCAATAACATTCGCTATATTGAGCATCAGGAATGTTGTAGGATACCATTAAGGTTTTAGAAGACAAATTTTGCTCTCCATGCAGTCACCCACATAGGCAAAAAGATGTCCACAGCCGTCAGAACATACCTAGAGCTGCACTGAAACAGGTAAGCTATCAGTTAAAACACCTGACACATAATAACAAAGAATATTTACAGCTGTAAATAACTGACTGTATAGGACATCTTTTGTTTAGTAACTACTATAAGGATTTTGGTGCCCAGTATCAAATTTAACTTCATTTTCATTACAGTGTACTTTGGGGAGGTAACTAACCATAAATTTGTTCAATGCTTAAATTCAAACCACCTTTTTTTTTTATGATTAAGGCTATTTGTGACGAAAAAAATGCACCTTCAGAAGCACCATCTGAAGACAGATCTGTATATTAAATACAGTTGAGAAATTCTGCACAGCTCCAGGCTGGATCCCTAACTGGATTTATTCCAAAAAGACACAACTTTTTAAAACTCTGAGTATCAAGAAATTTGACAGTGGCAATGGAGTATCTATGGTCCTCCATCTGTTTCTGAACAGGTTAGCTGTCTGCAGTAGTTTGACTATGGATATGATGTCTAGCATTAGCTAGAGTTAGGTGGCTCAAACCTTATTCCTGTTTAAAACAGGGAAGTCTGAGGTGGAATCAAGTTGAGGTATTGATCCTTATTATGTGTAATAGGCAAAACAAGCCCTGATTAGTACCGTAAGCTTCCTAGATGTACTTAGTGGAAAGATACAGCTGGAGTCTGGGAAAATTGAAAGCCAGAAGTAAAACAAGACATGAAACAGGATTAATTAGCAAGGAGGAAGTAGAAAGTGGATAGGAAAGTGCTAAAGGCAAGAAAATGTGGAATTTCATAATAGGAAAGAAGAAATATACACTTATGGAGTAGTAAAAAGCCTTAAAGAGAGTTCTAGAAAATAAAATAAATAATGACATAGGATAAGTGACTTCAGTAAGTAGGAATGCAACCCATGCTCCTTCAAACACATTTCACAATGTAATTGCTATTCAGAGAGGACAAGGCAAAATAACACTCATCAACATTTTTCTTAACAGTAAAACCTGGTTAAGAAAGGAAGGTGTTCAAAAGCACCCTTCACCTACCAGCCAACCAGATAATACATTGCCTATGCTTATGGGAGAGATAGTACCTGAGGGAGGTGAGCCAGGTCACATTAACCCCATACAGGACAGTTCCATAGTGAACTGCAAGCACAGCAGTCCGCGGTATGATGACAAGCACAAAGGACTTATCCTTTGTGGGTAAATGAGCTATTAGAGCTAAGAAAACTCCACCTGTTGATTAAAATGTGCCTGGATTATATTCTGCTCCTCAAACCCATGCATAAAACCAGCCCATGTATCACACTTCTATACAGAGGGATAAAAATATCAAGAACTAAGTGCAAGGGCATGTCATCTCTTCAGAGACTCACTTGCATAACAATGAAATCTTACAGAGAATACATAAGAATATTGAGAAGGACTTTTCTTACATCCAAAGAGAAAGACTTAACTTACAGAGGAAAGAATGGGAACTGTGTTAGCTCCAGTCACATGCAGACAGTAGGACTCATTTGACCAGTATTCTAGAGGTGTTCAAAAGACTTAGTGATACCGGAGTGTGTTTGGAGAAACTAAGACTTAAACTGAAATCTTGGTAAAAAAAGAATGAAAAGATCATAATGTTTTATTCCATAAGGAAGCAAAACTACAAAGCTTCAAACGCTTTCTGGTTTCAAAAAGCCACAGCTAATTAAAGTATAGGATGGGAAACAGGCAATGCACTTTGCATTTAATCAATTCACTTAAAAGCTATGAGTAGATGGTATACGAACAAGTCAATTTTCTAATTCAAGAACCCCTACACTAGAGCATTAAGATTCATGACACAAGTTCCTCCATATTTCAGGTTTTCTCCTACTTCAGGAACCAAAATAGTTTACAGTGTGAAAATTACAATAATGTATTACATTATCACATATAACGTGTATCTCCATACAGCTCTCCAGTGAAAATACATTCACCACAGGTATCAGTCTGTGATATCTAAAACTCAAGCTAGACAAATTCAGCCTATTAACTCCTACTACAGCATCCTCCAGTTTTAAGTTTGTGAGTCTGCAGTGCAAGCTCTGATGTTTGTCACATATTACTAAATAAAATACTGATACAAGTATTAGAACAGCTCAACATCTGAACTCATGTGTATATACTGGCAGAACTATGGCTTTCAATCATACACAATTTGAAGTTTTTGGGAAATGAAGCCCAAGGGAATGTGTTTCCCAGTTTCCCTGAGACAAGAGGTGGCCTGTCACAAAGCGAAGAATGACTGATTGCTTTATTTATTTATTTTTGTGAAACCCAAAAAGAATAGAAAACTACCACAGAATACGCTTCAGTATTTATTACTATTCCCTAAGATGCCCCACAGAAGTCACTGATGAATTTGGTATTGACTCCGGGACATCAGAATCCAATGCAAGACATTTTCATTTAATAAATTCTAACCAAGCAGAAGATGAAAGTGCTGTCTACATTCCTGGAATGCCTAATGTGTGCACCACATCAGGCTACCTGACATTAAGGATGAAAATCAAGATAACCCTAAGGAAGAACTTAGTCATTAACATTCCAGAAGTCACAACCATTACTGAAGGGTATGTTACTGAAGGGTATGTTTGAGGAGGTAGTTTGGAAAAGCACCATATTTCAGAGAACCATCGCACAGGATGCAGATCAAGGGGTACGGAATATGAAGTCAGAACAGGGAGGCGGAGTACAGTGCCATACGCATTCTTATCAAGGTGAATAACTAAGGTACCCACAGGTTTTCAGGGTGATGAGATAAAGCTTTTCAAAAGGGCAACGAGAAAGAGCAGGTTTAAGACTGTAACCCTCCAAATGATGATAGTTCTCCATTACCTGATGGACACGTTAAATAAACACCTGTCCTTCTGGAGAGGATTGTACAGTCAATACCTATATAAAATTCAAGGTAACAGTACTATGAACCTCAAGTTACTGGTTGTCCTTCTTCCCATTTCTTAATATGCCTCATCCTCTACTACATCTCTACATCTCTACATCTCTTAGATGACATATACTAAGTATTCACATTGGCTGCCATGGAGCTCTAAAGACTGTTCCTTTACTACCTACAGAACATCTGAGCTCTTCTCCACAGCAAGATTCTAAGTGAGTAGATCAAAGCTATGTTAATACATATGTGCAACCTTCTGATCTCAGCCACTCTCTAATATGACAAGATAAAATGAGACACAGGCAGGGATGGAAAAGCATGATATGACATGACATGATATACCTACCAGAAATGCTGCTACAGCAATTATTCCATTCTGAGTGCTAATTCACATGGTAAGTTTTAAGGATAACTGCAGTACATGCAAAAATACAGTTTTGGTAACAAACTCTTAGTAGCTCTAAATAACCAAAATATTACAGTAAATGAGCATAGTGAATAGTCATATATCCATTTCTCACTGATTTCAATGGGATTCAATGTACCCTGTCTGATAAATTACACTGTGCTGCAATAAAACACATAGAGCATTACATGAATAACAATAAGAATTTCCCCTTTTTTAACTTGCAATTCTATAAATTGTACTTTGTATTTTCTATTGATTTTAGAGCATATACAATACATTATGTCTCATTAGAATCAATGATGAGTGAAAATACAATTACCGAAAATGATTCAAACTAAGATAAATATGATTGACCTTTTAGCCTTTTCCCATGTTTTCAATAAAACAGGTTGAGAAAGAAAAAAAATCTGAGGTGACATTTACATTTAAGAGTAGCACAAAGGAATAAGGGACATGTGAGATCCAGAAGCATGGGATGGACTTACAAATCAGGTAGTAAAATTGCTCAGATAAATAACAAATACATGACGAGCACATCTAACATTTGTTTTCTTATTACTTGCTTCTTATGTGCCCTCTATCAAGCTTAATTTTTCTATGTAAATCAAACATTAAAAATCTTTGGCACTTTTCTTTAAAAAAATTGGAATTTAGATTCTATAGCATATGCTTAATCTTCTGGAAAACAGCATTAACACAAGCACAGGCAATTACATCAGAATATCACATAAACAGATTTAACAGACTTTTGCAAAAAACATACAGACGAACTCCTCAGTCAAATTTAAATGCTCAAATAAAACAATAATGCTACTTACTAAACATGTCCAGGAAGAGCTGATAGATTCTGCAGTTGCTAAGAGTAGCAACACACACCTGAGAATAATCATAAACACTGTAGTGAAAAACAAAAACAGAGCTGCTAAATCCTCTCACTGAGGGTGGGAAGATAAACAGCATAAAAAATTATTGACAGAAAGGCAAATTACAAATAGTAAAAACTGCCAGCACACCATTTTGTAGACCTATCACAAACCTACTAATGCAAAATACTAGGTTTTCTCATGCAGGACACAGGCATTATTAACTTCAGAACCAAAAAAATGCCTCCATTGTCTTCCAAAACATTAATATTGAACTAGTCTAAGTGTGTTGTTACCTCAGAAGAAACATTTCCCCTCCGATTTCTACAAACTTAATCGAGTCTCTTCTACTTCTTGCTTTTTTAAAGCACCCAAGTGCTACGAGGTGGTTCTTTCAAACTAATGAGATTAGAGACTTAACATTATCACTATCTAGTAGTAAAAGGGAAAATGTGTCTCACTGGACTTTAGAGCAGAAGCTTTCACTATTATATATCTTAATGGCATACTTAATTTGAATGCACAGCAATGGACTGCTCTGAGATGCAATGAGATGAGGAAGTAACACACAAGAAAAAAGATCTTGTAAAAAAATGTCACACTGAAATGACAAAGAACAATTGGCAGTTTTGAGACTGTTGTTCTTCCAGTACCAACTGGATTTATACTTTCCTGAAAGAAGACTGAGGAGCTAGTTTTGAGCCAAACTTATGAACCAATGTTTCCATATGTTCCACTTTAGCATTAGCATCTCAAAGTAATTTGAGGTAAACACAGCTACAACATAACTAAAAACTGATTTATGTTGTCATCACTGGGCTTCAAAGCACAAGTATTTTCTCTTTTTAAATTGGATCCACCACATATCACAAATTCACAGTGGAAGACGTACATATCCCATCTGTATCCTGTCCATATCCCATCTGTATCCTGTCCCATATCCCATCTATATCCTGTTCCATATCCCAACACTCCATGTTCCATTCATATCCTCACTTTTACTGAAAATAAGAAAATTAACCATTCTGAAATGTAAATCTGAACTGCCATGGCTGAGCTACTCAAAAAGCTGCAATAACCTTCCTAAAATGCTGTGCCAGTGAGAAAATACCAAATCTGGTGCCCCCTTCCTCACATCTTCCAAACTGGTGATTTCCCATACACGGTTGGACTAAATTTGCAAAGGCAGTAAAGAACACCTGCCACTTTTGCAGTCAGATATGCTACACGGGGTAAAAAAAAAAACCACAAAAACACACCATTGTATCATTACACAAAAAGGCCATTACAGTTGCACACAAAATACAGACACCTGGTTGTGTAGTATAGTCCTCCAGGGATGTCTCACCTGGATTCAGCACCTAACACTTGAGTTAAGTGACTCTGTAGAGCAAATGTGTAAGACAAAAGTGAAAACATCTGTGGTAGGTTTACCCTGACTAAAACAGCTCCATCACTCCCCTCCTCAGATGCAGGGGAGAGACAAGGTAAGGAAAGGTTCATGGGTGGAGATAAGGGGAGGGAGAGAGGGAGAGAGGGAGAGAGGGAGAGAGGGAGAGAGAAATGGGGAAATTAGCTCAATCTATTACCAATCAAATCAAAGGATAAGGAGAAATAAACTCAAATCTTAGAACACATTCCTCCACCTCTTCCTTCTTCCTGTGCTTCCTTAACTTTACATTTTATTTCTGCCTCCTACTCCCAAGCACCATAGTGGGAAGACTCCTCACCCTCATTCCCTGCTCCAGTATGTCTGTCCCACAGAAGAGAGTCCTCCACGAATTTCTCCAGTGCAAGTCCTTCCCATAGGCTAGAGTTCATCACAAACTGCCATGTGTCTGTTCCAAAGAGTGTAGTCCTTCAGGAACAGATTGCTTGAGCACACAGGGTCACAGGTTCTGTCAGGAGCCTGCTCCAGCATGGGCTTCCCATGGGGTCACAGCCTCCTTTGGATACCCACCTGCTCTAGGGTGGAGTCTTCCATGGGCTGCACATGGATAATTGCTTGATTGTCAACTTCCATGCAGAGGGACATCCTGCCTCACCATGGTATTCACAGTAGGATGCAGGGAAATGTCTGCTCTAGCACCTTAAGTATCTCCTCCCCCTCCATTTTCACTGACCCTAAGTATTCACAGAGCTGTTTCTCTCACATGTTCTCTTTCCAGTAGCAGTTTGTTGCAAAGTTTTTTTCCCCTTCCTTAAGTATTTTATCAGGGGTGCTACCACTGTCACTGATGATTCACCCTCGGCCAGCAGTGGGTCCATTTTGAAACCATCTGGCTGTCACAGGCACAGCTTCTAGCAGCATCTCACAAATACCACTTCTGCAGCCCTCTCCACCACCAAAACCTTGCCATATAAACCAAATACAACATCTGAATTCACTCTCTATCCCATTTCATGGCTACAAGTCAGCCTCCTTTAACAAATAAGAGTTTCCTGCCTTTCATCAAACAAGCACAGCAGGCAAGAAGCAGGTCCAGCCAAGTGTGGGTATAGATGAGAACCTTGGGCTATTCTGGCTAGCCAGGATATACCTCTGGATAACCTACCAGGATCCTCCTGGTCAGTCACTGACCAAGAAGCAGAAAATTCCCAAGCAAACAATGCAGGCTGCCTTGGAGTCTAAGCAGCAGCCCTGTGGATGACTTTGAACCCATAGGCTGCCTACTTTATAGTGAAGTTATCACTTTGAATTTAATTTTTCATATTTAAAATGAGAGTCATAGCACTGATCCATTCTTTACCGTACAGTCTCACAGCACTTTAGGCAAGTGCTAGGTATGTCACGTGAAAACAACAGTCCACAGAATAGGACTGTCTCCTTGCTCTGTGTTTGAAAGCATCTGGCACCTTAGGGCCTGCTCTGCAAGAAAACTTAAAAGAATAATGTTAACATAAATAAACACCTTATTTTGTAACTATGCCTTGCTTGCACTGCCCTTGGAGCCAATTAATCCATTGCCAGGAGCTACAGGAAGGTCTGTTTGTAGCATTCTACTTCTTGTACGGCCTTGATAAACAATTTCTCACATACTGTCACACTATTTTCATTTCTGTATTAAGAAAGCAAATGAACTGTCAAACATCACTTGCTAAAGGCAAATTATAATTTGCCTTCTTTAAATGCAGCTTTCAATACAAAGCATTAGGTAAGCACCATTTCATGGGTGGTACATCCTGCAGAAAACATCACTCCCAGAACATGTCTGCAGTGTGTGTTTAGAAAAATGTTGAAACAATTTCCTTAACACAGAAAAATTTATTCCTTGGTGTTCCTGAATTTGTGGTCAGATCAGTGTGCTGCTGGCAGCTTTTGTTCTGTATCTTCATTGTTTCTCAACAGCCTCTTTAGGAACTGACTGTTTATAGTGAGAGTTAGAGGAAAGGTTAGGAAACGTGGAATTTTCACCACACTGTTTCAGTCCTCACCTAAATATATTGCTAATGCCTACTACATAGCTATCAACCACACATCCTCCTGGAAAGACTCTAACATCTTAGGGTGTAGTCTTAATTTTCTTGGGAGAAGGCACCCTCTTTGAAACCTGGGGCACATCCAACCATAGGGAGATTCGCTTTGAAATTCTGGGGTTTTCATATCAAAGAATTCAAACTAAGACTAGTTAGCCTGGCTCTATTTTACACTAAGCCTATTTCACACCTTCAAAATACTATACAGGACTGTTCAAGAGGGCAGACGTGGTGAAGTGTCCAAGAATGGCTTCACGCCATTCTTTCCCTTAGCTGTTAGCATAGGCTACAGCAAGTGGTACAGGATTCAACTGGTCTACTATAACAAAGCTTAATACCAAAAGAAGAGAATAAACTTAAAGATAGCATGGAGCTGCTCTAACACTCACCAGGAACCAAGAGTGATACAGTCCAGTTCCTGAAATATTTTGTTGTTTGAATTTCTCTTTCAGTCTCAACTTCAGGACTAAACTAGAGGTCAGCTGAAGTGTGGTAATATTTAAAATAGGATTTATATTTGAAATAGTAAATCAAGAAAGCATAAAAAAGTACGATAAGGCATTGTATTTTTGCATTCATAAAGTCTCTGTACCTTCATTTTCAAATTGCATGACACATCCTTCGATCTCATCAGATAAAGAGGTTTTTTGCTTGCTTGTTTTCCTAGCCTTTTTAATACATAAAAAGCTCTTCTCCTTTTCCTCAGATTTAGAATAACATATTTAAAAAGTGTTCAGGAGTTTTATCAGCATCCAAGCAGCAGCAAAGACTAACACTTATATTTTATCCCTCTTAGCTCCCTGATTACACAGTTCTATTAACTAAAAGACAGCACCAGTTCACAAAGATAATCAAGAAGAAAGGTCAGTGGTTTATGAAAGAAAGCTCTGGCCTTTCAGGACACTGCTGGGACTTGAGTTCAATGCTAGTTCCAAGAATGAAAATATAGATCCAACATCCCTCAACAGTATAATCCTGTCACCACTCATAAAACCATACAGATTTTCTCCAATCTGAGGATGGCCACTGAAACATCAACCCTCAAAGAGGGTCCTTACAAATGGTCATTGCACAGACACTATCAGAATATCATGTCACAATAAGCATTGCTGAAATCTGTCCCTTACTGAAACCTAAACCTGTTGATAGAAAACCAAGTGTCACTTTCTAAGACTGTCACTCACACAAAAAAAAAAATCTAAAAATGTTTTAAAATAATGCAACCATTTCCTCAATCTCAATTCTGCATTAAATTTGGGCTCCAATTTCTCCTGCAGTATTCCAAGTTCTCGGGTTCCTTTAAAAATGAGACCCCTACACAAAGATTTTTAGAAGCATTCAGTGTAGGAAGCATTTGGTACCTAACAATTATTAGCCCTAGACTGCAGCCTCCCGCTCCTTCCTCTACTCTGTACGAATCTGACAGCAAGGGTCTGACCTTGCATGCTACTTGCCCCTTGCATCTTCAAATTTTATTGATCTATAGATTTCAACACTTCAAAGCAGAACCAGGAAACAGTCTACGCATCAACACGAAAAGTGCTTTATTAGGTGCTCAGCAGCTGATGCTTAATATCTTGCAGACCTGTGCCCACCTCATTGGCAGCCTCTGCTAGTAACAACTGACTGAGCTGCAGACCTGGGCACTAATCCTGCTTCCACTGATTTCCAGGGGAGAATTCCACAGAGCTTTAGCAGGAGCAAGATTGGGTTCTTCGAATAAAAATATTTCATTCACAGCATTTTCTGACCTCGTGCACCTCTTCCCAGCTCTGCAAAGCAGCATGTGGGAATGGCCTTCCTCAGCCAGTGCTATGCTTTTGTTCTCCAAAGAAATACAGAGAAGGTTCCAAGAATGTCTGCCAATATAAGATGGTGAGGAGACACACAACAACTGATGAATTATAAATTTTTTAAAGTGTTCTTTGAGGTTGCCTTTCCTGACAAGGTCTCAATAACACATGATGGATTATTTGTCAGGGCTCACTATGTGTGAGCCACGTACCTAGCTTAAGCTACAACGCTGTGGCAGGACTTACATCTATTTCGGTGTTGGGTTTGCACAGCTTCATTCTGGAAACTGTGCAGTGCAGCTTTCAATGCAGTTTTATTCTGCACGATGACAGGATTCACCATTTGCAGTTCTCCAGATTCCCTAATGCAAATGAGATATGTCTTACCTTTATTTTTACCCTTTGAAAGAGAAGAGAAAAATCCTAAGCCATAGTAAGCACAAAAAACTGAGGTCACTTAGATTTTACCTGCATGATGTTAAATCTGAAAGCCCTTTGTTTTTTTCAAAGATTATACTCCATAAATTAGCTCTGCTATGAGAACAGGCTAAGAGAGTTGGGGGTCTTCAGCCTGGAGAAGAGAAGGCTTAAAGGAGACCTTCTAGTAGCCTTCCAGTATCTGAAGGGGGCCTACAGGAAGGCTGGGGAGGGACTATTTACAAGGTCTTGCAATGACAGGACAAGGGGCAATGGGTTTAAACTGGCAGAGAGGAGATTTAGACTGGATGTTAGGAGGAAGCTCTTTCCAGTGAGGGTGGTGAGACACTGGCACAGGTTGCCCAGGGAGGTTGTGGCTGCTCCCTGCCTGGAGGTGTTCAAGGCCAGGTTGGATGAGGCCTTGAGTGACCTGTACTAGTGGGAGGTGTCCCTGCCTATGGCAGGGCGTTGGAACTAGATGATCCTTGAGGTCCCTTCCAACCTTACCATTCTATGATTCTATGAAATCCTATATTTCTTTACTCAGATGCTCATACCTCACTACTGCTATACAAAAAATAATTGAAACATTTTCTAGCTCTATTCTTGTATTTACACTTTTTATACTTCAGATTCTGGAAATTTTAGGCAAAGAAAACCAACCACCAAGTATACAGTGGATGCCCTCACACTCTACAGAATTCCATCTACTAGATCAAATACAGTCACACCACAAGTCATTATGCCACAACTCAATGACCAAGGAAACTCTGGAACAGCATTCACTGAGAGGTTGAGGAGTGAGCCAGCAAGCTAAAGACTACTTCTACCTTTGCTTTTAAAGATGGTATTTCTGAGTATATGGCAAGTTTACTCCCACTCTTCCCAAATTGTTCTTGTTTTCACAGGACTATGGAAGACTGCACATTCCAAAACTATCAGTCAGGTACTTCATATAAGCACAACATTTATATTCAGATATATCTTAAATCATCCTACGTGTTGGTCTTTTCCTACAGTCCAGCAAGGATTTTTTTTTTTCCCTTTACACTAAAATATTATGAGATTAATTAAATATGCAAAAAGAAATCTGAGACATGCTGCCATAATTCTTCTCTCCATCACAAAAATTCCATGTGTTTGTTTTTTAAACAGAACATAGTTTTAGCAAAGCATCATATAATCAATAGTAAGTGCATAATACAATATATAATATATGCCAGATGTTTTTAAGGCATAAAAAATTAATTAACTTTGCAAAGCATTTGGTGCCAGTATGATGAAGACAAGACAGGGATCTGCTCCAGAGAGTCCAGTGGAGGGCTACAAGGATGATTAGGGGACTGGAACACTGCCTGATGAGGAGAGGTTGAGCAACCTGGGGCTTTTTACACTGGAGAAGAGCAGACTGGGAGGGCATTTAATAAATGTTTATAAATATCTGAGGGCTGGGTGTCAGGAGGGAGGGCTCAGGCTCTTCCCACTTGCTCCCTGGGATAGGACAAGGAGCAATGGATGGAAGCTGCAAGACAGGAGGTTCCACCTCAACACAAGGGGGAATTTCTTTACTGTAAGGGTCACAGAGCACTGGAGAGGTTGTGGAGTCTCCTTCTCTGGAGACTTTCAAGGCCTGTCTGGATGTGTTCCTCTGTGACCTGACCTAGATTGCATGGCCCTGCTCTGGCAGGCTGGGTTGGACTCGATGATCTCTTTGGGTCCCTTCCAACCCCTGACATCCTGTGAACACTGCTCAGTGCCTGTATTTGCACATCCTGTTGAAGTTTAGCCAAGCCCAGAATACTGTGCAGCCCTGCTGCACACATCAAATACCATGCTTAAAGAGTTAACTTGCCCTAAGGCACCAGAGTTGATGCAAAATGTGTGTGGTTCAAAATGCTCAGAAAATCAGGTAATTTATTTAAGTGCCTATGTACTAATGCAGAGATCTCAGTGCCTCAGAAAAAGTAGATGACACTTTGACAGAATGTGCAAGCCAAAAGCAGAAGTATGGTCTTCAAAAGCCTTGTTCAGCCACTACCTAAACCTGCACTCAAGGACTGCTCTTTCTCTGTGTCCTATTATAACCTGACAAGGGTGAAAACTGGCAGCCTCACAGGACTTTACCACATGTGATGAAGCTGGGGGAGTTACACAGCTCACTAAAAAAAGACTCAAAAGCTCTCTGAAAGCTACAAGTTTATCCTGTAATCTCCAATTTATGTACTTCCTTCTGGAGCAGGAACTCAAACGATCTACACACCACTTCCATGGAAGAGACTCCACTGAAGATCATGAATTGCATTCTCTTCTATTTTTTTATCTGGACTAAACCATCCTCTGCCATGATCCTGCCCAAGCAGAAAGCCTGGACTGTAAATGCACTTCAGTGTTTTCTACTGTACAGCTGTACACATCAGAATAGGTATCTTGAATTTATTTCAAGTGCGTAACTCTCCCAATCTACTGCATATAACTTCAGGCCTGAAATTTCACTTCTGTGCCATGAATGAAAATCAGCTACTTCAAGTGAGTTCTTGTGCATCTATCTTGAGATGGAGTCCCCTCAGTTTTCAACACTTCAGCACTTTCCAAACTCCTACCTTAAATTCCTTGCTGGACACTCAAGCTCAAACCCATGCTTTGAGCTCCTCTGTTTCACTGTCCCCTCATGTCATAAGGAATTAATACTTCTGTACTTTTAAGTCAGGAGTCTCCATTTAATGCTTTTATGACACTTGGAGATCCTCAGAAGCAAGGTGATATATAAGTTAAAATGTAGCTGAGTGAAAAAAACCTTCTTCTTTCAGGAAATGGTAAAGTTGTGTGTATGTAAAATACAAAATCAGCCACTGGGAACTACATTTGAATGAGAATGCAAAAAACAATTGCTACCTGCTGAGGGTTTCTTCTGTTATTTAAAAAAAAACACAGTCTGATTAAAAAAGTACAATTTAGGTACCTACCAAATTCAAAAGCTTTTCTGAAGTAGTGCATTTTAGCTACTGCTTCAATTTACAACCTGTGTCACTTTACTGGACAATTATGTTACCAATTTGAATAAATATTTGCACAAATTGCTCAAGTTGGCTATTGCCAGATAATTATTTAAAATGTCTTCTTCACAAGTTTCAGATGGGACAACATCAATTAAGCAGTACAGAACATCCACAGGGAAATGTAAATTTTGCTACTTATTGCACAATACTGCAGTTCCTCGCCACCAGTTTTATACTCTATTTGAGCTAAAATATTAGCTTTAATCCTTCACAATGAATTTGCCTCCCAGCTCCACCATCCCTTTCACAGTTTTATTTCATCCTGGCTTGTCTAAATATGATGTAACTATAGCACATTTCTTCTTTTGTGACTTAATGTTGTAATTTGAAAGGAAAATGTAAGAGTAATTACTGATGCAATAAAACATGAACATACTGTAGACAACTCTACAGAATTTTAATTAGGAAATGTAGGTTCACAAAATTTCCCCTGTCCTCCTTTCAATGTGTTGTCACTCACTGTGCATCTTATTTTCAAGAATTTAATACTTTGAATACTTCCTGTCAACTTTGTCTCTGTATGTCACAAGAATAAACATAAAGCTAATTTATGATGCCGCTAAATAGGAGCTTGAAATTAAATCTTCTTATAGAAATATGTACATCTAACACAGTTTCTCTTTTTTATTGATTGCTGTGTGCAAAAATATGAAGACATAAACACTAGACGAGTTGATTCCTTTTAATTTCTTTGCACTTAAGACATAGCCTCAGTCTAAAGGAGGATCTAACCAGACACTGACAGTTAAAGATTAACAGTCCTCCCATACCACAGGCTCAACAAAGGAGCTTAACTTAATCCTTAAGGCAGTATAAGATGTCTTATGTGTATTACTGCACAGAAGCACAACTTTAATAAACACAGTGTAATGTAATTTTCAGTAGTTTTACTGATGTGAGGTATGGGATATGAAACAAAACAAAACAAAATTGACAGATCTATTTGTTTTCCAAGGGAAACAAAAAGGAGCTAGAAAACTTACTTTTTCTTCAAGATTACTTTTACTTTGAGTTTCAATGTCTTGCTGATTTACACATACTCGTATACAAACCAGCAGTTCCAATAAAATAAAGACAATCAGATGCAACCTCATCATTAATCATGAGGAGGCAATGGGACTATGATTATGATTTGAGCTAAAATGGCTTAAACACTGCTCTGTTACAGCTGATCTCAGTCACAAGGTTTTCAAATGCGTCCTGTGAGCAATGCACTCAGTTCTTAAAAGTCTTGAGAACTTAAATTAACTGTTGGTCTTTGGACTTACTATGACATGGCTGAGATCACCTTTTGTACCTTCGAGTGAAATTAATCTTCTTTTTTATTTGCTATAGACCATGAAAATTAACCATCATACCTTGAAGTTCAAATGTTAGGACATTAATTGTCATGTTAAAATGATTTTTTTCACATTATGCACTACAAATAGGACATGTCATCTTCGTAACGCAGTGAAAAATATCCCTAGGAAGCGGCATAATTATTAAAAAAAAAATCATTTCTGAGAAACTTTAATAAAGCTGATGCCTCTTATCATCAATCAATTTATTCTATATGTCTGAAAGCACTGATATAAGCATAATGGCTTTGTCTGTTTTTAGCATAAACTCAGTTGCTAAGATGTTCTTAATGCCGTCCTTTCACTGTATTCTCTATCAATATGAAACCTCAAAAACAGGTTTTCAGAACCTGTGAATTGTCTCAAACCCAGATTTCATCTTAAAATATGTGCTATCACAGGTTATATATATACACACATGTACATAAAGGATGTTGCTATTCCCTCCTGACAGCAGTGAGAGCTCTGATGGAAAGACTGAGAGACCTTCTACTGAAGCCCAGGATGCTGCACATTCAGTGTCATTCATAAGAGAAACATGATCCCTACACTCAGGGGTGGGCAACAAGCTGTAGGAAGTTTCAAAAACAACACAGCTGGGATTGGAAGGTGATTCTAAAGCCTCATTTCACTTCCCAAGCTAAAATATCCACAGGCATAATTAAAGATACCCTGAAAGCTGTGCTATACTGCACAAATTGCTGCAGATCAAAAGGGATCACTGTGCTGGAAGAAATCAGACACATTAATACCAGAGATACCCTCCTGGCCCTGATATCCCTCCTCCACATCTACCAGCTGCACAAAGTACCTCATTTATGCCTTAAAACCACCAGGAATACACCAACACTATGCTTGAGAAAGAATATTCAGTATATCTGTAACTAGATTTATTGTTTCCTCACACTGCTACTGAGACATAAAGGAGACACAGCAAAAATAAGGAATTTAGCTCCAGTTCTGATCCCACTTAAAAAAAAAAAAAAAAAAAAAAGAAGCTTTTGGCTATTCATAAAAATTAAAATATAAATGAAAATTAAATCTATTAATATGATAATTAGATATTGAAAGAGTAGCATTAAGGCTCAGCAGTCTACCATTAGTGAAGATATTACTGAATATCCTACCAGCAAAAATTCTTCATTGACCAAAATAAGACACAGCCACCAACATTTCCACAGAAGTACACAGGGTAAGAATATCAGAAAACACAAATGGAAACACATTACATTACAAATGAAATAACCTTACAAATTAAGTAACTTGTATATATAGCAATAGCCATGTTCCAAGTAAAAACTCTCTTAGCTTCATTCTCAGATGAGATTTTCTAAAGCAAAGCAATTAGAATGTTTGCTTTAGTAAGTATGTGCTCAGTGAAAACAACACATTTTGTCCTAAATGGGGATTTAAAGGACTAAATCATTCTCTGTGAACTTTATTTAGGGTTTCATTTCAAACTCTGACCATCTGATCCATAACATCATTATCCTATTAGGCTCCTCTATGAAAGAGAAATGCTGAAAAGTAGTCTTTTTTGTTGTTAGTCATGAGTATTAAATATGTGGCAATCTAATTTAAGTAGTAAGTAGTAGGAGGTACATAAGTAAGACTGAACATTGGGAACTGTGCAACTGTACAATGAACACCTAGGTGGTATTTACATTCTTCAATCACATCAGGATTGGAAATAACTGGTGGTGTGACAAGAGGCCTGAAGATGCCTTTGGAGCAGGATTAAGAAATCATTACAACATGGACTAGGAGGGTATTTTTTTCAGGGAAGTGCAAGCAAATAGTGATCATGCTCCATGTAACTAACCATGCATCGAGATGGTAGGACACAGAAGAACTTTATGGTAGAAGCTACATCACCATGCCTTTGGAGAAGGATTAAGAAATCATTAGGACACGGACCAGGAGGGTTTTTTTTTCAGGGAAACGCAAGCAAATAGTGATCATGCTCCATATAACTAACCCTGCATTGAGATGGTAGGACACAGAAGAACTCTATGGTAGAAGCTACATCACCACACCAAATATGCTGCTGAGCCCAAGATAATAAACCATGCTTCTCAGTCAAGCTTATTAGTTCTGGCTTAGCAACATGCTAACTGCAGCTACTCAGCTGCCAAAGCAGAGCGGGTGCATCTCCAACCAGCTCAAAGGGAGAGCAGAGCAGACTCTCGCCTGCTGGTAAAATCCCATCCAGACATATGCTTAGACGCCATGTCAGTTGGCACCCAGCACAGGGAGGAAACCCTTACTGAAGTGCTGCTTATTAGGTACAGTTCCATTCATGTCCCAGGTAGTTCTCACAGATAATGCGAGCGATAACAAACTGCCTCAGTCTTTGTAAGGCTCATGAATTACTATTAAAGCAGAAAGAAAGCTGGTGCAGTATTACACAGAGAATACAAAAGAAGTACAAACAGAAACAGCTCTTCCAATTCTGCCATAGTTTTTTAATTTGTAAGATATATTTTGGATAGCAGGCAATAACATCAATAATCACCACTTTCTGGAATGCAAACATTAATAAATAAATTATATACATGGACTACCAAGTGTCTTTTTATGTTTTGTTTTTAAAAAAAGAAGAATTCACCTACAGTTATCCAGGCACAGGCAGATGAGCTGAGAAAAGCCAGGCAGTATTAACTCTGCATCACTCTGGCAGCTGCAGTCAGACTGCTGGCTGCATTTTGAGGTTTTATGTTCCTATTTTAGAGTCAGCCAATATGCTGAGATGTGTAAAACTAACCCTTTTACTGTAGCATTAGGAATAAAATGCACAGCAACAAAATTTAGGAGCATATTTCTCATTATTCTAATCTCCAAGGATGAAATTTAGCCAAGTGTCTGAGGAACTGACCCAAAGATGCCACACAAAGTCAGAACAGAGCAGGGAATGGACAGAACTCGCTGTACAACAGCACACACTCCCTGTGAGCCTCTGTGCTCTGCATAGAGACTGAGGATAAGGTCAGGAGAGCGCTGTTTCCTCCACGCATTTGGACAAAATCTTTCTCACAAGGCCTACAGGCAAGTCTTAGAAATCATCACGTTTTCCAAACATACCTTTGCTCCAGCCAGATGTGCAGTTTCTGTGAATACAAGGTGTACATAGCTTGGATGGCTAAAGTTAACAACTGCTATTTCAAATGTATTTCCAGCTCCTAGCACTGCAGTTGAGAACTACCCAGATACATTTTGGGCATGTCTATACCACCATTCCCTGGGTACTCTGTGCAGCTTCAGCCTATTCTGACCCTGAGTGCCCCAGAAAGCACAGTGCGGAGACAGCCCAGCTCCAGAAGAAATGTACCTGCCAAAGGTCAGGATTTACTTGCTCAGATACAGAGTGACTATTCTGCTTTCAAACTCAGGCTAACAAGCTTGTCTTGAACTACGCTACGTAGACTTCCTGACCCAGCCTCCCCTAGCTTTGGGATCTTCGTATCACACTTTATTAGCCCATAACCATGTGCTGCCTTTCTGTCACTTGCCTCGATTATGTGCTTCCTCAGGTGCTTACGTTTCACACAAGTCACAAGGGTGAATTTCATTGAAACAGAATAAAAATGTCTATCCACAGAGAATTCAGTGCAGGAAAGAAAGTTTTGAAGGTAATGAGACTCAAATGTAACTCATGTCACTATCTACAAAACTCAGCCTGCTGTCTCAAACTGGCAGAAAAGGCAAACTCGCATGTACTTGGTGATAAACGCAGTCTCCAGAAGCCTATTTCTCAGTGAGTCATTTCTTAAGCATAATAGAAGTCCCTTTACCCTTCCTGTGCACAAAGCTTGACACAGATGGACATCTGAACAAAGGCACTCTGCTGAATTTTTCTTTTCCCTAGAGGTTAAGTCCTGGTCTGATGCTCTGATGAGTATTCTTACACCTACTTCTAATGACGTGCTACAGACAAGGGCAATTCTAATTTAATGCTGTCCAACAGCAAAAAAACCCAAACTTCCAGAATATATTGTTTCTGCCCAATACTTGAGTATGCCAATAACATACTAAAAACCAAACTGTAGTATTTGCTGAACTAAAATGCATATTGACTGTTTACTGAGAAACCTTCTCCTCCTCTTTTCCATTTTTTCTCTTACTAAGACATCCATTCTGTAATAGAAATTTTTCAACAGGTGTAACGAATTCTTAACAACAAAATGCACATTTATACATTCTTGTTCTGTGCTACTTAAAACAGTCCAAATTATTAGCACTGAATTAAGAAAACCTGATCTATGTTGTCTGTGTACCATATAAACCCACTGTTGTTCCCTATTCTTGGCAATGTATGTTTTTTGCACTAGTTCACTTTGTCAATGTGAAAAACCACTCCAGGGATGTACCAAATTTATCAGTTTGATCTCTCTGTGTCTCAGAAGAACTCTGTCTTATTCTGAAGCTTTCTTACAAGGTTCTAATCAGAATCCAATATTTATTAATGCACTTAATATACACATTGCACTTCTCCTGCATTGTATGTCTCCCTGAATACAGTCCAGATTTGTCTAACCTCAATTCAGATGCGGTATATTATCTGTAGGAATGTATGTTTTCCAGAGCTCGGCTCTTGTCTTTCATGGCACAGCTTCAGGGGGCATCTCGGACCTCCACTTCTCCATCTGTCTGTTATAAACTCTCTGAAGACAGAAGTCAGAACTTTTCAGACTTGTCCTTATTTGTTTTGTGACTCTTCGCTGTATTTGGATACCTTCAGAATAACAATGCAGCAAAATAATGGTAATTTCTGAACTGAAAATATTTGCTTTTCTGGCTGATAGCAAACACCAGTAATTAACCTGGTCTTAACACTAAGCTTTCACTAGTAGAGTAAAAGATTGGTGACTAATAGACACTGTTTAGGGATGAGGTAAAACAGTGAGGTGAAACATCAGGATGATTCACCTCACCTTCAGAGTAGCTTTTGTGCTGTCGCATCTGCTTATACCAGCACCAAATGACTGCTGATTTCATCATAATTGCCCTAATTAGGAGTTCAATTAATACCCTGAGTTCTTCTATCAATGCCACCTCAGCATCAAGGATGTGCATATGGAGTGTTACTGAGCAATACAGTTTGAACTAATAAGGAAGGTCACCAGGAAAAAGAAACTACCTGCAGTCTATTGTTCTAAGAACATCACACAGTTAGGATGACACTCAATATCCACTTATGCCCCAGGACAGGCAGAAAGGGAGAACTTAAGGAACTCTGTTGAGAGATATCCATCAGCTGTGAACAAAAATTACATTTCCTGTCTTTGAAAATCTCATTTAGTTCAGACTCGCTTCCACTAAGGATTAAAATCCTTCTGTCTTCACAGGAAGATGAAAATAGCCTAAAATGCTCACAGTGAAAGACTGTATAAAAAAACAAGTGCACAATATTCTAACTTTAAATGGTTATCAAATATAATATACTTCAGTGCATGCTAGAAATATAAATGCAGTCACTGAAATTAATGTTGAAAATGAAAAGAAAAAAAAAGAAAAAAAAAGAGGATTTTGCATGAGAGACAGGCAAATCTCACTAGCAGAAAAAGTGTCACCAATTCCCTTGTCTGGAAGTATTTTGCATATCCACTGAATGAAGAATTTTGCATATTCACATGAGAAGACAGGGAAGCAGACAAGGGAAACAGAGCCCACTTACATTACATGTATTATAATATGATGCATAGGAAATTCATAGAACAGAAAAGAACATTATTCACTTTTAACAATTCAGGATAAAAACTGTAATGGAGAATCAATCAAAAAACAAAGTGCAAAATAAATAAAAACATCTTCATGCTTCTTCAGGTTTTTTTTTTTCCTACAAAGACAATAAATAACTAATACTTTTGTCTTAAGTCTGTTGTAAAACCAAGATAACATATTATGACCAATTTCATGGTATCTGATATTGCTGTGAGATGTGGCTTTTGTAAAATGTGAGAAAATCAGAACACAATTCTGCATTAACTCTCTTGACCTGACCATCTACCTATTACTTATGTTTGTACTAAAATCAATCACCAAGATTTTGCGATACAGTCTCAGAAATTATCTTTTTGCTCCAGTTGCTATGAAAGAATAAAGCTATATCACAGAATGTCAGGAGTAACATGGGACAAGATCTGCACCTGGTATAAACTCCAATATTTTCCCTGCTTCCAGTGCAATTGACAGTGATTTACTTTCCTTTATTTTTTCAATAACCAAGAAATAATCAGAACACAGTTACTTTGTGACTGCATCGGTTTTTATACACCATGTTATATGGATGAACATAACACCATGAACTAGATGCATAACAAACATCTTTCAATTTCCAGGGACAGCTGAATCTTTAGTACACTTAGACAAATCTTTTAAGCAACAGGTCCTGGAGTCACTACACTTACAAGTTAGGTTTTATCTTCGCCAGCGCTCATCTGAGAAAGAATTAGGCTATGGTGATGACTGAAAAATAATTCTTGTTTTTATTAGCCTGATAGCCAACATTTGTGTTCTTTCTCAAGTAGACACTGCATTCAGAATCCTACAAACAATGTGTCCAACTACAGAATATGGCCTTTTTCACAAAATAAATGTAGAAACTGCACAGATAACTGATATCTAGAATGTAAACATTTGAAAATATTTCAAGATATTCTAAGTAGGAACAGCGTCAAGCTGAGAATACCAGTTCTTTGCAGAGGTTCCAAGCAACCTGGAAAACAGGAAAATATGCCTACTGTTGTTTTGTGCTCTGTATTGCACACTAGGTATTATCACACAGATTTTAGACCTGAGTCATCAAAATGAACAAATCCAACATTATGATTTGTTAGCCTGTAAAAACACACTACTGCAGTAGCTCAAGGGCAAGAAGATATAAAGCATAAGACAGTCATTATTTAAATGTTGGCTAAATTTGGTAGAACAATTGTCTCTGCTCTGTGTGCTTGAATATTCAGCTATATTCTCTGACTATTCAGAATATTCAGTTATATTCTTGGGTTTTTTTTTTCTAACTCTGTCAACTTTATGAGGGTTTTAATGATTCTGCAGCTTATCAGCGTAAAAGGTAACTACAGTAGCTCGAAATTTAAAAGTGCCAAGAAACTATCACAGCACACACACCCTGCGAGATCTCCCACAGCTGGAAGTGTCCCCAACAAGGTTATTTCAGAATGAAGTCTCCCCCTTGTGGATCTCTCAAATACAAAAGCTCCATCAAATGCTTAATCACACACTAAAGTCCGTGCTCCTTCCTTTACAGGTGAGAATTTTGGTGACAAGTAAGAACCTCTACTGAAACCATGGGACAAGGCTTACTTCAGCTCAGTGGGCTTGATCTCACCTCAGGCAATTCAAGCCACGTGGTTGTAAGATACCTTACAATACTGTGAAAATTCATTTGAAAGACAGAATCACAGAAACATCCAGGTTGGAAAAGACCCTCAGGATCACCAAGTCCTACTTATAACCTTACCTTAAACCATATCACTAAGCACCACATCCAAACGACCCTTCAACACATTCAGGGTGGGTGACTCCACCACCTCCCTGGGCAGCTCATTCCAGTGCCTGACCACTCTCTCCATGAAAAACTTTTTCCTAATGTCCAATATAAACTTCCCTAGCCTCGGCTTGAGGCCATTCCCCTTTGTTCTGCCTCCAAATACCTGTGAGAAGAGCCCAGTAGCAGCCTCTCTACAATGTCCCTTCAGGTAGTTGTAGACAGCAATGAAGTCTCCCCTCAGCCTTCTCTTTTTTAAACTAAGACACTAAAATCCTCCAAATAACTTTATTTTCATGTCCACACAAGTTAGTTATGAAAGCTGGTTTAGTGTCTCCCTGCCCCAAATATCTGGTGCAAAACTGTCAATGGTCTAGCTATTTAGATACAAGCTCAAATTCCAAACTCCTTCTAGCATTTATTACCTCCTACTGAAGCTCAGCAAGTACCCCAGAAAAAATAGTTTCATCCTACAGCAACTTATGTATCTCAGAGATCAAGGAGCTACAGCACTATTTGCAGAATGACTCTTCCTCAAACACTTTCTTAACTACATTGTTCTCAGATCTGCATTAATTTAAAGGGATCACAAAGATTTCATTATCATAAATGAAGAAAACATTGTGATCACTTGAATTATCATGTTGACTTCAGTGCTCTTTTATGGTATTTAAACATGGTTCTAATAAAGCATACATTTTGCCTGCAAAATTGCTTTTAGATGTTGTTGTTGTTATTATTATTATTGTTTAAGAAACAAAGTTCTTGATGGCTTGAAATATTATCCAACTGCATACATGACAAACTCACATTCTATTTGTAATACCAACTGTTGAGTCAATACTGGGTATAAAAGCTTTTTAACTATCCAGAGACATGTTCTCACATCCATTTCAGAATAGTAATATAATGGTTAAATATTTATTTCTTGCAAGTTCTGGAATACTGTTAAGATTTTCTACTTTCATTAAGTCTCTTATTTGTATGCGGTAATTGCTTTAAAAATATTAGCATTGTAATTTCTTACTGGCACTATGATACATCAACAGAAAAACTTATCCCCTTGCCTTCCCATGGAAGAGTATAATTCTGCTTCCCTTGATGCCAGTGTGAAAACCTCTTTAATTTCAGGACTACACTCAAAGAATTCATGAAAGATGTTAGCCAGACAGCCTGAGACTCCTGTCCTTTCCAATTGCTGAACAGATCCAATAGCTAAGCAGTGCTACACTCTGCCAATACGCCTCTGTAGGGAGCAACAGCTCCTTGAAGCAGAAAGGTAGCTGATACTTCATTTCAGTTCTTGACCTCTCAATACCAACTATCAGCAAAACATGCTTCTGTCCCAGATGTGGGAATTTTTGGGATATAAACTTCTCACTATTGGGAATAAAGCCCACTATCATTAATTCATTTCAAGCATCCATCTACAGTGACTGTCAGCTGTTGTTGCTCTGGGACATGCAGAGGTGAAGCACCAAGAACCACTCTCTAAATCCACTCTATTTGTGAATTTTCTGCTTTTAAGTGTTCTGTTCAACAAAGTTTGTACTGCTACATTGCACAAGGCTGCTAAAGCTAAGAACATCAGTTTTGATCTCTACTGTTTGATTCAGGGAAAAAATAGGTTTGCAGCAACCATGAAGGCAAAGCACCTAAGAACAGCACACCACAAATCTGACCAAGTGACAAGAGATTCCTGCAAAAAATTGTCTTCAACCCAGCAAAAAGAATGTTGTGTATTTCAGCTGTATTCTCAGAGACTGCCTGCTTATCTTGACAGAATGGATAAGGAACTATGATTCTTATGAAACAAAAAGGAGGAAAGTAATTGCTAATTACAATATTGCAAGTTGTATTTCAGAATCATTGGTACTCTACTAAGTACCCTGATTTTCTAGCAAATAGTCTTCACGCATGATCATCCAGCGCTACGGAGCGAGTACTAGCGCTAGTAGTGACAGACATTAGCAACACAAGGTATTTCAGTGTGGACAAGTGTTATGTTTTATCCCTGAAGACAAATGTCTATGGTACTATGTAACATGTAACCACAGAACAGCTCCTGTATGTGTCAATATTTATACTGTAATTATAGATTAACAATTTCAGTACTTAATGTAGTTTCTACAAATATGTGCACACTTACTGTCACGTCACTAAATGCACCAAAATGGGTACAACACCACAAACATGAAACTAGGTTTTCCTTTTAAAGAAAGCCATGGGATGCAGAAACAGTTTCTCTGAAGGTACAAAATGTGTTTCAGCTCCTAGATCTAAATGATCTATACATTTTGTCTACTGCTGATTGCCATTCATGAACGGACACACGCCAAGGATGAATTCTGCGTAGTGGTCACTCACAGTTTCAGGTCAGTCATCCTGACAGATGATCCCAATGTTCTATATGGGAAATTAAGGAAGGTAGATTGTGAAAGCACTGTTAACTTTGATCCCACAGAGGTGACACTGTGAAATGACATGTAGCATTGCTGAAGTCATTCCTCCCTTACCTTTCCAAGCCTGTTGTCCTCACACAACAGCTGCTTTTTATCTCCTTACAGACCTTCCTGTCTCTTCAAATACCATGCCATTCTCACAGGTACAGAATTTCATCTTGTTCTCTTCTTGAAAATCTCTTAATATTCCTTCAATCTTCTCAGTTCTTTCATTTTCTCTCACTTTGGTCTGGATTCTTACGCTGCTGCTATTCAACCTATCTTCTTTGCAGTCTCCAGTATCCCACCCAAAACCCATATTACCTGAATTTTTTTCACCATTTCTCAGTTCTTGCAATCCTTATCTGTTCTCCTCATCAGTCCTGAATCCTTCTTCTTCCAAACCATTGATGCCTGAGATATTTTGCATTCCACATTTTTTGTTCTGCAGGAAACCTACATATTCTGGGACTGTAAATCCATAGGTCTGTTAAATTACTAAAATAAATACACTCTTAAAAGCCAAAGCACTTCTGTCTCCCATTATCCCCTTAATGGCAATACTGTCCTCCCTCACTGCTCTGTATACCACAGTGGCACAGCTCTCTGCATGATTTCACGCACATTACAGTAAAACAAAGCAAGCTGGGAACACAGCAGGGGCTGCACATTCTTTTTTTCTTTTTTTTTTTTGACCCACAGAAGTTAAGTGAAGAAGTTATTAAACCTTCAACAGATTATCACTATGAGGCATAAGTTATGTGATATGAAACTCAGAAATGAACTATCTGTGGGGTTTGGACTATATTACAATACATTAAAAAGCCAGAACATGTGGTAACATTAAAACTACCCTGGAAAACAGTAAACATAGAATAGAGATTGTTGTATTATATACAATAATGACAAATGTTTAGGAGTCAGGTGAAACCAACATAAAGAATTACCAGTGTCAGAGGGCTACTCGCATATACACCCAAAAAAAAAACCCAGAGATGTCTTTTCAGTTATTACTGCTTATAAATATCATGTGCATATACATCTGCACTAAAGTCATGTTCAAAAACAACATTACATGAGAACACCTCATGCAGTAGGAAGCCCCATGGCTGAATGTAACTTTTTCTGCACAGACATTACAGAATTTCCTGGAGAACCACGTAAGAAAGCAAATAAAGCCTACAAGGCACCATCACGAGCTATTTTTCTTTGTTAAGAGCCCTACAGATAACTCTTGCATAAAAAGTGAAGCCAGAAGGAACAATAAAAACCTCTGTATATCAAAGTCACTAGTCTTCACACAGTACCTCTAAACTGAGTCCAGTAACTTGTCTGACAGCACATCTTTCAGTAAGATGTCAGCCTGGATGTGAAAATATGACAAAGTTAAGAAACCTCTCTTTCATTGCTTATTTTTTACAACAATTTTTTACTGCAAGAAGTGTGTATACTAAACACTATCTGGGGTTTTGACAGAGGTCCTTAGAGTTTTCAGGTAAATACAACAAACTGAACACTGCACAAGAAGTAGAGGAACCTGCCTTCTGAGAAAATTACTGAAGCAGAGTGTATCTTCAGCATGGATGTGCCACCTTGCTCACTTTATGCTATTACATCTGTCCTGTGAGTTATCAAAGCTTAGCCTGCCTATCCCTGGTAAACAGGTATTACAGTCTAACAACCCTCCACTATAATTCTTATGTCAAGGGGAGGGACATTATTTTGTTCCCCATTAAAGACGTGCCCCCGATTTTGAGAACAGAGACTATGGTTGACAACTTCTGCTTCCCAGGAGGAGGATGAAAAGGTCATTTGGGCAGGAGACATACTTCTTTTCGGTTTCCCAAAACAAAAAGAGCTAAGAATAAACACCTACCTATTGACTTTCCATTCCAGCAACTAAACTTCACTCTTTAACCCTTTCAGATATTGTTATAAACATACATTTGCTGTGTGCTTCTATCATCCATCCCCTGAAACTAAATGCTTTATCCTACATCTTCTACCGAGCAAGGGAGGAAATAACACTCAACAAAGGAAGGGCACTCCCCAGGCAGGGCACTGGGTCCTGACCCCATTAACCCATGCACTCGGCGCCGGCAGCGACGGCATCTCAAGCCTGCAGAAGACAGCCCAGGCAACCGCGATCTCGCCGAGGGGGAACCGGTCAGATCACGGAGGGCACAGAGAGCGGTGAAAGTACCTGGTCGACTGTCCCTTGGGAGGACAGGGCAGGGAGATGTCCCCGGATGGCCCGAGGCCCGGCCGAGAGGGGCGGCCCCACGGGCCGAGGCTCACCTTGTGCTCCAAGACGCTGATGTAGCCCTCCAGGAGACCAGCCCCGACGGGGATCGCCGGGTGTTCTTGGCCGCGTCCCGGAGGGCGGCTGGGCACCGCCGCCACCTGCTGCTGCTGCCGCCGCGGCTCCGGGTGGCCCCCGCCGCCGCCGATGCCGCCGTACATGAGCAACAAGCTGGTGCACATGGTGGTGAGAGCCAGGCAGACGGCCAGCCCGTGGCGCTGCGGGGGGCAGAGAGAGGCGGCTCAGCGCCCGGGGCAGCCGGCTCCCCCCACCGCGGGGCCCAGCGGGGCGCACCGCTTCCCGTCGCCGCACTCGTGACGCCCGCTAGTTTTCACGCCACCAGACACCGCAAAAGTCCGAGAAGTGGGGAACCCCCTCCTTCCTTGTACGCCCCCCTCGCCGGCTCGCTCCCGTGCCTTCCTGCCTCCCTCTCCACCAGACCTGCTTCCTTGACCCTTCTCCCCTCTGTGCGCCCCGCTTCCACGCGCCTCTCGGCCCCCAGCAGCCGTCCCCCCTCAGGCATCTCATCCGTGCATTTTAACGTGTGTTGGGGATTGTAGCGCTCCCCCCTCGCACAGCTACCTCCAGCCTCGTCCTCTAAGCAGATCGGTTTTCTATACGCTCCTGAAAACGCACGCACACACGAAACCCCCAAACCACGAGCAACACGAATAAAAGAAAGCAGGCGGAAAGTTCTTCACTGGTGCTACCGGGGCTTTGCTCGGCTTCCCACGATCCCGAATTGCCGCGGGGCTGCCGCTCGGAAAACGCTGGAGCGTGTGCAGGGTGCCCGGGGCAGACCCGCTCCTCTCCTCCCCGCCGCCGCGCCGGGATGAGCAGTGCCAACAATGCGCTTACCATCAGGGTCTTCATTTTGTGCGCCTCTCGGCCGCCAGTCCTCCCGCTCCCCGCTAGGCTCGGCATGGCGGGGAAGCCGCAGACATGACTCGGCCAGGGAAGCGCCGCCGTGGCGGGGATTAGGGGGGAATTACACTCGGCCGGACCCTTGGAGGCTGCCAGAGCCGGGTCCTCGGCTGCCCCGCCTGCCTCCGCCTCCGCCTCCGCCTCCTCCTGCCGGCGCAGCGGCGGCTTCAGGGCAGGTGGAAGTTAACTTCTGCCTCCCCCTCTGTCTTGCTGCTCCGCCGGCGCGGCGCAGGGGGGAAGGAGGGAACGGCGGGGATCGGCGCGGCGTTCATCGCGGTCCCGGCGGGCAGCGGGCGGACTGCGCTTTCCCGGTCGGCGGTCGGCGCCGGGCGTACCGTCAGGATCTCCCTCCCTCGGCCCAGGCGTCTGTCCTGCCTACAGCCGCGGGGCACGACCCTCACGTTACGTTTTTTGTGCTTTTCCCCGGCGGAAAATTCGTCATTCTCCCGCCGCTAGCTGGGCTTCCTGAAGCTGGCAGCGAGCGTTCAGGCATTCGTACTCACGTTGGTAAAAAAAAAATCGACGCCCTCAACTCCTTGTGCGGCGCTAACACCCTTTCGGACAATCATTCTCGAGCCCTAAAAACTGGCCTCAAAACCTTTTGACTTAAGCTTTCTTCATTTTTTTGATACAAACTTCACAGGCTTGTAGCCCATGCCATCTTTTTTGTTTCCGAAGAAGGACACTTTCCCATTCTCATAAGCATCCTTCTGAAGTTTCTATTATTATTCCTTTCTTTGTGTTAATGGTGTACAGTTCAGTTCTGAAAACTTTATCAATGGACCTCAAATCATAGATTTGAGAATTCCACGCTTATAAATGTGGCCCTTCAAAACTTGCTGTTTTAAGGATGATTTCTTACAAAGTTATTCAACTGACAACACAGCATTTAAAAAAAAGAAAAAAAAATCTATCTGCTAATGATGAAGCTATTTCTCTTGAAACTACTAATGGAAATAATATTTCTAATATACAGTTCACATCTAACCTATAGCTATATAACATTACAGATTACATTAAAGAGAAAACGATCTGCAGGCTAACTCGACCGTGGTCACTATAGCAGCTTTCTCAAGGCTGAAACTGTCATTGAAATCCATATTTTACCTTTACTAATTGACCGGAAGACTAATAGTGAAACAAGTGTCATCTCTAGCACTGGCACAGCATGCAGCATTTAGTGCCTTTTAAGAAAGTTAGAAGAAACAAGGGTGTATGGTACAACACCGAACAGCGCAGCAAGCAAGCTTCATCATTTCAGAGAAGAATTCCATATTGCAAGATCCTGGCTATGTATTCAGTTTGTGGATTTGGTTTCAATAGTAGTTGTTGTTGAGACAAACGAAGCAATATAAGAAGAATCTTATCAAGTCTTGGTAATTCTTTATTATGTGGTTGCACTTGACACTCAAATTAGTGCAACAAAGGGCCAAATTGATGAATCATTGAAAACAAATTATCTGTGGCTCTCCAAGACTTCCTGCAAGAGACTATGAAAGGCACCTCATGCATTTTACCGTGCCGTTTGTCAGCTGTTAGCAAGCAGGTTGCTGGTGACTGACCTTTCTAAGCCTTTCGAATGTATTTTGCCATGCCAAGCTGAAACATCAGCTTTGTGATTTAGGCTCATGGCTCTCTGTTAGACATCTGTTACACAGTATGTCTGACCAAATTCATTAAACTTATGGGTTTTGGTAGAATGGGTTGATTAAAAAATCTACTGATAAAGGAGACAAACCAATTTTTCTAATTTAATGCGTGACTTGAACAATGTCCATCTTTCTGCTCGTCAAATATTTAATTAGATTGCCATGATGGTCATAGATGGTATTCTTGGCAGTCAAATGCTCACTGAAATAAATACAGTAGTGTAATGTAAATCCTGCAGAGGTTTTTATGTGTAAGCATGGGAGCTTCAGAAATCACCTGGAAAACAGCCCAGTTATTCAATTTAATTTTAAATTCTTATGCATTAATAGTTGTAGCTATCTGAATATTTGTGTTTTTAACATTACTGGAATCTGCATACATGTAGATATGCATCTGTATACCAAATAGTTACACTTGCAGAGGATAAGAGCATAGGCTAAACTCTAAGCAATTAATCAACTTGGAAACAAGTCAACACAGAGAATACCTTAAGGTCTATCTGACTTTCTTCTTCAACCAATTTATTTTCAATATGCAAGAGATACCAAACTGTCCATGCATTTCTATTCCTCCTTAGAGCTAGGGGCAAAGACAGATTAAAATATCAACAGCTGCCTTTCCTAGCCTGGGAGAAGAAGTGACAGAGCCTAGTTAGGTTTTACAACAAAGCCTGACTGAGAAGTCAGGCGAAGGACTGAGTTGTCCCCTCTTCCCCTCTTGTACCCTTTTAACTTTCACCTTTCTGACAGCTACAGGCTGACAAAAGTCACATGAAATAAAAATCTGCTTGTGGTAGCTTTAGGAGAACCTAAGATGAAAATAACAAAATTAAAATGCTTGTAAGGGTAAGAATTTCATGTAAGAAGTAGTGATGCAAAGAGATACAAACCTCTCCAAACTGACAATAGAGATGGAGTGACAGAGCTCTTTTACTGATTCCTGTGTAAAACTGCTTGAAGAGCAACTTGCCCTGAGCTGTCTGGATGAATGGAACAACTATTCTTTTTTTATAATGCAATTTAATCCAGGTTGTCTTTCAGATATTTCCTCACATGGATATAAAACACTGTTTTAAAATATAGTTCTCTATTGAGCTGGTTTGAGGCTAATTGGAATATTTTAATGGAGAAAATTATATTATAGGCTGTGAAAGGAAAACAATGGTGATGTCTACTTCACTCATAGGCTTGCTGAGATGTTTAAGAACTCAAAACATAGATAACACAGTCTCTCACTCTTTCTCTGGGAGCTAGTGGGTCCTCTCGGCAGAGTAACCTCACTAACCACTTTCCTTCTAACCCCCCCCCGGGCCAATCCTCCAAACTCATCTTGCACGTGAGCCAAACCTTGGGGTAAGGTATAGGGGTGGGGAGAAGGTGGAAGGGTGGTTGGAAGCCCCTCCTGGGGTCTCTGGTTTCTGGGAGAGGTGTTGTGTTTCTGTATTACCTTTAACTTGTATATTTCTGTAAGTATTCCTGTATATTGTGTATATCTCTGCTTGCATATTGTGCTGAGCTGTAAATAGAGCTTCAGTCCTTAACTTCCAGCTGGCTGAGTCTAGTCTGGGTAATTTTACAGAGTGTGTGTGTGTGGGGGGAACTCCCAAACTATCACATCCATATACAGAGGTCATAGCATAATTGACACCTTATAATATGATGAACAATTAGAATTTCTGCATTATGATTGGCCTGGAGCATTCAAGAGGAGGAGCCTCTTCGCCTCTGACATTGCTTCTCAGCAACTGGTAGGCAAAATATTCTCTGCAAGTTAGGATGAGGGCAACAGTGAGTATTTCTGCTGATGATCCAGATGTTGTTTGCCAGAATGTTTTCACTGAACACATTGGCTACTACCTGCGTGACTTCAGCAAACCCTGCTCCAGACCTTGCTGACCCCTGTCTCCTTTCCAACATAACTGAAGGTAAGGTGTTTGCAGATGCAGGTGGTGCACAGAATGCTTCCTCACTGGAAGCTGCAGCTATTCTTCAGCCCTGTCACCTTCTCAGAATGAAAGCCCAGACAGTCTTTAATGTTTAATTATTTTGTGACTCATTGATGGCAGTGTGGCTCCTCTGCTGCAAAAAAACCAGAGCATTTTAGAGAACCGATTTTAAATTGGGCACAGATCTAAGAGAGTTTATCTACTACCCTTCACAAAAGATCGAGAGGAAAAGAGATCTGATGTGATATAAGTAGTTAAACTCTAGGTGAGTTCTACATGTTACTCTGCAGGAAGTACTTACTTACAGTCCTGTACGTATGAAGATATTTTTCAGAAAAATATTGGTGATAAACGTGTTTAAAATGGATTGGAGGAAGGAGGTTATTTGTATCAGGACTACGTTGATATTCTTATGCCTTTGAAGTGAAGAATCTGAGATTCTATATGTGGCTAAGTGTTTAAAAATATTTGTGAAAAATCCAAAATTGAGCTAAAAATTACTCCTGTTAAAGTGCCATAATTTTGTCATTTCCATTGTGTTCTGTGGTCTGTGAAGCCTTGGATCTGTCTCCTCAAGAGCAAAATCCTAGCCCCACTGAAATTAACTCTGAGATATCTTTTATACTCTGCCCACTGTGGCAAGGAGCTCACCAGCAAGTTTAAAGCTGGCACTTCTAGCTCTGCACCCTCATGAGGTATGAGGTATGAGCTTAAACCATGATCACTAGTGCAGAAAAGAATATTGCTTGTCCTGGGCCTCTAGCCAGTGACATTTGGGAGGATGGCTGGGAGTGCCACTTTTCAGGGGGAAGAAGTAAGCAGTTTTTTACTGGCCAGCTAGAAAAATGAGACTAAAGTTGCTAAGGGGGTTGGAACATGATGAAAATTTCTATGAATTACTGGACAGAGGGGCAGTCAAAGGTGTACAGGAAATGAAATACATTACACTGATATCACTTCCCTGTGTTGTTTCATTGTTTTTATATATATGAAATGTTAACCTCTCTTTCCTGAAAGGGCTGCATTTTTACGTCACAAACACAACCAATGGAAAACATTCACCAGCCAGCAAAGTAATGAACTTATGCTATGGATTTTTCAAACTGCCCAGTGATTCATGAAATGCTTTTCAAAACTGGAAATATGCATTGAGGATTGGACAAAAAAGGTAGAAACAATATGATAGATCAGTCAATACTGTCTCTCTTTCATGAAAGCAGGCTGCCTTTGAACTTTTGACAGAAGCAAACAGTGATAGATGCATTAAAAAATGAAATATTGCATGGAAATAGAAGTGCAAATGAAAACAGAAAAGGAAAATAGTGAGATAAGATCTGCTGAATTTGCTATTTGGTTTTTTTTTTCCTATTACTTCATTTTCTCCTCAATCTAGGAAGCATAAATAAAGGTATTTGATATTTCAGAGACAATCTGTCTAGTTCAGATGAATGGACTCACACAGTATCACAAAGGTTGGAAGAAACCTCAAAGATCATCAAGTCCAACCCGATACCACAGACCTCAAGACTAGACCATGGCACCAAGTGCCACGTCCAAACCCACCTTGAACACCTCCAGGGACGGTGACTCCACCACCTCCCTGGGCAGCCCATTCCAGTAGCCAATGACTTTCTCAGTCAAGAACTTTCTCCTCACCTCCAGCCTAAACTTCCCCTGGTGTAGCTTGAGACTGTGTCCTCTTGTTCTGGTGCTGGTTGTCTGAGAGAAGAAAGCAACCTCCTCCTGGCTACAACCACCCTTCAGGTAGTTGTAGACAGCAATAAAATCTCCCCTGAGCCTCCTCTTCTCCAGGCTAAACAATCCCAGCTCCCTCAGCCTCTCCTCATAGGGCTTGTGCTCGAGGCCTCTCACCAGCCTCATTGCCCTTCTCTGGACACACTCAAGCACCTCAGTGTCCTATTACAAGATCACAAGTGGTTTATTCTAATCATTTAATGGGGGTAGAAGTTAAACAAGACACATCCTGCAATACACAGCATACTCAGCATTCCAAAGTCAGAAGCTTGAACGTTAAGGAATTATCACAAGAGGCTGCAGATGGAGGGTAACCAGTACTGTGTGTAGAAGCCAACAGGCATGACCAGAAAGTGTTCAGCATGGTCTTTTGTTTTACCATTCCTCATCAAAACAAAAGAAAACAGACATACATAATCTCTGTAAACACAGCACAGATTCAGCATATGGACTAAAGAAGCTGAGGCCAGAATTACCTTAAATTGTAAGAGAGATTCTATGGCTACCTTTGCTATAGTATAAGAGCTCTCAACAGGATCCTGAATGGCTCAGCTTTCAGTGCACATACATCTGTTTCTTCACAGAGGAAAAAAAAAAAAATCTACATCATGAGGAAGTCAAAGTGTTAAATGGAGCAGAATTTCTAAACTTAAAAAAGTAAATAATTACAAATCAAGTATCAGAAATGAAGCATTAGAGAAAAAAAAGGAAAGAAAAGCAAAGAAGGATAAGTGCTTATTATGGATTGGTTTGCAGTTCTTTGTGTATTATTAGAGAGTCAATAGAGAACTCTCCTGCTATTACTAACACAAACACAAACATCACTTAAGATGACAGGCTGAACAACAACTATGATGGTAATGGATCCCCTTGTTGCCAAACTGAAAAGGCACAGTCACAAAATCAAGTCAAGTCCTTCAGTAGCCAAGCTGTATATATAGCTCTTATTTTTGTAATAGCTACTGTTCCTATTTTACCATCTTTACTATTCATAAAGTATATCCCCCATATAAGCATATATGTAAATTCAGAGCAATAAATCAGAGCAATTGCACAGTGTGAGAAGAGCTGCCAGTAATTTCATGCTTCTGTCCATTGTGCTTCTGAAATTATGTAATGGTCACCTTTGTTCTGTAAGAATTTCCTACCCAGTGTACTCCAGACACAGCTACCTAAATGAAGTACTGGGAATCTGAGCTTCCTACCGAGTAGTTGCTTCCCAGGGAAGACAACGGGAATTGAGGGGGCATCTCTGCATTCAAGTGAGCTGCCTGTTAAAGATAGCATTGCTACTAGCAATTTGTGAATTCATCTGGGGATAGATTCCTACTAGGAGATATCAGAGATGATGGGAACCTCAGGGTGCTGTCATTTCAAAGGTATGGAGACAGTGGCTTCATTTATGTAGCGTGATTAATTGATTGCAATTGAATGCAAAATATGGACCTACAAGAGAGAAGAGAATGGCTATGATTTTGTGTCCAAATCTGCTACTGCAAACCATTCTAGACAAGTCTTCTAGACAGGATGAACAGGCATTGTAGGAAGTATCCTGAAATGTGAATTTCTTCACTGCAGTGGATACCTAACTGAGTGCTTCAAACCAAATGACAGATGAATTGCTTCCTTTGCAATGTGCTGTGTCCTTTTGAAAATATTTCTGCCATATTATTGATATTTGCCACACCTAAACAAATACAGAAAACATGTCTTCTCTGTTTCATGAAGGATAGAGATCTTCCTTAAGGAAGATCTTAAGGCTTCGAGGGGACCTGATAAGGCTTCGAGGGGACCTGATAGTAGCCTTCCAGTATCCAAAGGGGGCCTACAGGAAGGCTGGGGAAGGATTATTTACAAGGTCCTGCAATGACAGGACAAGGGGCAATGGGCTTAAACTGGCAGAGGGGAGATTTAGACTAGATGTTAGGAGGAAGTTCTTTACAGTAAGGGTGGTGAGGCACTGGAACAGGTTGCCCAGGGAGGTTGTGGATGCTCCCTCCCTGGATGTGTTCAAGGCCAGATTGGATGAGGCCTTGAGTAACCTCTACTAGTGGGAGGTGTCCCTGCCTATGGCAGGGGGTTGGAACTAGATGATCCTTGAGGTCCCTTCCAACCTTACTATTCTATGATTCTATGATTCTATGATTCTATCTTGAGTGTCTACTGGCATCCTCAAATCATGGATTAGAGCAAATTCATGATTATATGCACTCATTTTTCTTCCTTACACTTCAGGGCAGAGGACCAAGCTCAGCTCAGCTGCAGAGCTGGATCCAACATTTCTGCAGCAGCTGTACCCTCCTTTCTTTGAACTACTATTAATATTTGTTATCCCATTCCATAGCCTTTGTCACCACCACATGCCTCAAGCTTTTCATTCAAGTGACAGAACTTTAAAAACATCCTGCAACTTTTTCCAGTCATGGTAAATATTTTATTCAAGGTGGTGAACGTGTGTCTATGACCTCCCATAAGCTAGAGCACCAAGAAATATACTGACTTGAGTTTTGCTGCAGTACTTCTACTGCCTTCTGATGACTTCCTTGGTGATAACTGAATGTAGCCTATTGTTTTCCTGAATTTCTTCAGAGACCAAGGCATTTTAATCAAAGAATCATAATTATCTAATTGCTTTTTGTTTGGGTTTTTTTGTTTGATTTGTTTTTGTTTTTTTATGATTTATTTCAGGTTAGAAGGGATTATTCTGATACTGTCTTTCTTTGAAATAGTTTTTGTTTTTCTGGTTAGTATCTTGTTTTGTTTGTTACCAAAAGCCCTCCAAATTCTATGAGTTTTATTCAATTTTTCTTGTTCTCAGTACTTGGAATGTGAAGTTAAAGCTCTGTAGGGCATGTGCTGTTCCTGTCCCAAGTTCAAATAAATGATGCCTTAGGCCATTTATGGTTTAGGCCATAAATTCAGATGTCAAAGGAACAGGTGGTAACGTGACACAAGCTGTTCTTGCTCATTGTATGAGTTTCCTTCACTCAGTCTCCTGCTGCTTCATCTCTGTCACAACCTTGAATCACTCTCCAGCAATGGTTACTCCATTTTGGTGGGTTCAGTTTCTGTCCATTGATAAATGAGAGCTTCACTGCTTCTAGGCAATGTTGGTGTAGAAAATGTGGAGCTTGGAATCTGAAAGCATGTCCATACTGGCACATTAACTCAGACACGGAACTGCAGTACTGTCACTAAAGCCTTCTGGTACAAAGCTGGCTTACACCACCCAGCTTGGAACCTGTGCAGCAGAGCTCAGATCCATCTGCACATCAGCTATGACTCAAAAGCAGTCTGCTATGCTGAAGCACTGTGGGTTGTGGTTCAAGAACTGGCATATAGTAAAGATCAAGAAAAGCTTACCAGTGAAGTGAAACAGTGGGCGTGGTGCACTAGCGTAAAATAATAATGTAGGAGTTACTCAATGCTCCTTCAGTTGCTGATGCTGAGATTTCTTTTTGTATATAATTTGATTCCCTCCTGGTAAGCAAGTATGGGTAGCATTGAACTTTTTTCCTAAGTGAGGAGATAAGGAATCATTTGCCAGTCTTGTTTGTGTAATTGGCTCAGTTGTTTAAATCAAAGAAACTACTGACTTTGTCAGTTTCTTTAGGGGTCACAACACTTTTTTATCCTAATCATGATTCATCTTCAAGCATTGTTTAACACAGTAAGTAGTCCTCACAAAACAGGTAAGGCTTCAATTCAGAAGATTGTTGTGTAGTGAAGGTGAGGAGTGCTGCTGCCTTGCAGCTATAAACATCTAGTGCTTTAGGTATTGAAGCCATGAAGTGTAAAGTTAGGCACTGAAAGTCTGAAGGCTCTTTTAGAAACCTGAACCTTCATAGCTTCTCAAAACCAAGAGTTCTCTTATTCCTCAGCATTGTTTGAAGATTGTTGTGGTAGCAGCACCTCCCATCTGAGCCTATAGTTAAGATTCAAACAGAATTGGGTGGAAAGTGACCCCACGCGAACGCTGGTTTGAAACATGATTTGAATCTGATTATGCACACTTCTAGCCATCATAAATTATAAAACCTCACAGTCTCTTCTGAATTGCCATCAGCAATAACCAAAGCTGATAAGGCACATTGGGCACCAATGGGTCATTGAAAAAACAAAAGTGTTTTCCGCACTCTTCCACAAAAGGCAAAGGTAGACTATGCACAGGGTCATTGCATAAGAAACTGAGACAGCATATGTGCTAGACATATGGTCCAGCTCTGGTTTTTCAATTTCCCTTTCTCAGCTTCCTCTGGGGCTTTGCTCAGCCCTTTTTGGCTTCACATCACCTTTTCAGCCAGCAAGGCAGAAGGACCCAGAAGGAACTATGCACAGCTGATCCAGAAATGTCTGGGAGGCCATGATCATTGCAATGCTTTCAAATTACCCTGTACTTATTATACCAGTACATTACACCTGCACTAGCACCTGCCACAAATCTTTCCCAAACCCACCCACTCTCCATCTTTAACCAGAACAGCTTGCACTGATGTTCTTTCTTTTCTGTTCAGTCATTGAGTAGTGGGTCTGTTTTCTCCCTGATTATTCTTTTCTACAACTTACTCCACCATGTGCTTATCCAATCGATGCAGAGGTCCACGAGGTAACTGGCTAATGATAAGTGCTTAGTAAGGCATCTTGGAACAGAGCACGGGGTGATTGTTGGCACAGCTACTTATCTGTAGCTATAGTATTACTGCATGTCTTTTTGATTAATTAGAAAGGCAGCACTGGAAGTTGTATTTAATAATACTCAGACTGTGGAAATAACATGCAGAAGAAAGAATGCCCTATTTGCAGCTTTACACATTTGAAGGTGAGAGAAGAAATGATTAAAGTGCAGCAGAAAGACTATATGCAGCAAATATGGATACAGTGCAGTGTGGGAAGTACTTTGAGGGGTATGTCAGGGATAAATAAGGCCTTAGACATCATCACAGACAGCTATGAAGTGAAAAGAGACATTAAGCAAAGTATTAAGTCTGATCTGCACAGTTTTGCTCAGAGAAAAACAAGAGAGGGTTGGGGCCTAAAGGTTGCCCCGGGCTCTTGACGTTTAAAGCCAGCTAATTAGGATTTAGCAAATTAAGTAGAAAAGAGTAGGCAGAAAAACCATGATATGCAATGGGTCTGTGATGGTTTGGGAGTTCCCCGCTCCCCCACACTTTGTAAAATCCCCCAGACTAGACTCAGGTAGCTGGAAGTTAAGAAATGAAGCTGTATTTACAGCTTAGCACAATATACAAGCAGAGATATACACAATAGACATGAATAGTTATAGAAATACACAAGTTAAAGGTAATACAGAAACACAACACCTCTCCCAGAAATCAGAGTCCCCAGGAGGGGCTCCCAACCACTCTTCCACCTTCTCCCCACCCCTTTACCTTACCCCAAGTTTGGCTCATGCACAAGATGAGTTTGGAGGATTGGCCAGGGGGATTAGAAGCAGAGTGGTTAGTTAGGTTATTCAGCAGAGGAGAGGACTCACTAGCTCCCAGAGAAAGAATGAGAGACTGTGTTATCTATGTTTGTGTTCTTATTCTTAAACATCTCAGCAAGCCTATGAGTGAAGTAGACATCACCATTTTTTTTTCCTTTCACAGCCTATAATATAATTCTTTTCGTTAAAATATTCCAATTAGCCTCAAACCAGCACAGGATCCTCCTCACTTATAACAAATATAAGGGAAATATAATTTCTAAATCTCAATGAGGAAGTGGTGTAAAAGGAAATAACTCTGCTTCAGGCTCAAGATCCATGAAGAGGAGGACTGTGTATTAAAATCTGGGTTATTAAAGTATATTCCTAAACTCAAACCTAAATATTTCTGTATGGAGATTCTCCTCAGCATGCTGTTCTGTCCTGAAAATGCATCTCTACATCTAAGCTGGATCTTCATCTTATCTTTCATCTCACCTAAAGCTGCTTAGTCGTTGTGTACACGTGAACTGACCTTTCGCTTTTCTAGTCTATTGCTATTGAACTGTTCATAAATCTTGCAATCATTAGACAAGGTTAGCCTTCACATTTCAAAAAGAGAACTTTTTTTATTTTCCCCCAAGCTGATGTTGGCTTTTTTTTTGTGTGTCTTCTCCTCACTAGACTATGCAAACCAGGTGCTGACCAGCCATACTTTGCAGGCTGCAGGGTGCTGATTTTGGCAACATTGAAACAGGCTGCAACATGTAGGAATATGGGTTACACAGACCCATTTTATTCTTAAATGCAGGTATTAACCAATTGGCAAAGTTATTGGCCAATTGACTCAAAGTAGAAGCATTAAAATAATTCATCCTGAACAATGCGTGGGTTTATTTTATGTTTAGTACAGTAGGCTCACCTGAATGAATTTGCTGTGCTTACTTAATATCCTCTTTAAGATGAAAAATTATACCAGTCCTGTGGTAATAGCATCTTTTGACGCTGAGGAAGCATTTCACTGGATTGAATGGCAGTTTCTCTTTACTAAGATGGAAATTTTAAAATTTGCTGTAAATGTATTGCATCAGTTACACTACTCTGAGCAGGGATGCATACTAATGTCACAATACTATATCAATTTTGACTTTTGAGGGAGACTATTCAGGGGTGCCCACTTTCAGTGTTATTTTTGCTGATGGAAGCAAACCAGTTCTTGAAAAGAGTAGGGAGATTGGGTGGAGGCTCTAAACTAGAATGTATGAAAGCTGAGAGCTTGTGTTTGTAGAACTGTCCTTAAAATGGTGTCCCATTTTGTTATACAGTAGTAACCCTTTGGAGACTTTAAAACAGATTCTGCAGGGAGCTACAATTCCCACACAACTTCCCAGATACGCTGTGGATTAAGACTGAGACAAAGATTTTGAAGCTGAAGTGAACCCTTTGGAGAACTTAAAACAGATTCTGCAGGGAGCTACAGTTCCTAAACAACTTCACAGATATGCCGTGGATTAGGACTGAGACAAAGATTTTGGAGGTGAAGTGATGATAGCTGTGAAACTGGTGTCTTGCTACCCATGAAACTTAAAACTCACAAGCCTGAGGACCTTCACAGTGGCCTGCAGGGGGTATGGTGGGGCTTCAAATGAGGAATTCCTTTATTCCAGAATTGGATTTTCATACGATTTCATGAAGGAAGACTTCTTTAGAAGTGCAATAGCCTGTTCTCCCATCCTGCATCCTACATCCTGTGATGTAAGGAAGAAGTTTCTCTTTCCCTTGCAGTAAAGCATATCACGATGAAGAAGAAGGGAGAATGGTTCTGAAATCTCAGAAGGCTATACAACTTCTTTATTACTTTCCCTCAACATCCTGAAAGAGCCAGACAGTATGCCAACAGTATTAGAATGAATGAACCTTTGCCTCTACAAACAGAAAGAGAATACCTTCAGTCAAGCCAAGCATCATATAAGCAAGCTCTTCCTCCCATTTCCTGGCTTTCTCCTTCCCCCATGTTAAATGTTGGAACCCTCTTCTATGATATATTGAGACTTAAGTCTTTTCTTGTACATCTTTCCTGCACTATATTCACATTAATAATACTGAGAGAATATCCTATGGAATTGGTGCTCTCCAGTAGACATCAACCCTTACCTGAGTCTTTCCCATCCTTAGTTGCTGTTACTATTCTGTCATGCAACAGATGAAGTTGGAGCTTCTTGCAGGTAGGTTTTGGCAAAGATCCTTCCACTGTCAGCTCACTTAGTGTGACCTCCACACTAGTCTCAATGCTACAGATTTGGAAAACCAGAATTAGTCCCTATAGGAACAGAGAAATCAACAAAGCTCAGGTGAAATGCTGAGAGGTACCTGATGGTATCTAAACAGCTGGTTACAATTTATCACAGGTCTCTGCAATTAAGTGCAATCAGGTCATTATTCCCACTACACAAAAGATTGCAGATAACACTGCCTGGCCAAGGAAGTACATTTCTGAGGTGGAGCGTGATCACAGATTACAACGCACTGCCTACTGCACTAAAAGGGCAGTTACAAGGTAGGACATAGGAGAATCAGAGAAGGTGATGTGGCATTTAGTTGTCTTTGAAATCAACAATGACTAACTGCCCCTAGTTCTTGGTAACCTTTGCCTTTCAGTAACATGGTAAAACTTGAATATCTGCAGAGGGAAAACCAGTCTAAAATACCGATTATCCATACTCATACCAGGAAGAATGTTGCAACAGAAGGAGCTTTTTGAGTATTCATTACTCTTATTCTCCTCTTAGATTATTTGTATTTATGGGCTTCTCACAAGTTTAACTATATGGTTGTATAAGTTAAAACACACATCAAACCAAACATTTAGGAATAAGGCCCTCTAGTTACAGAAAGTGAGATTTTACTGAGTGCTTAGAAGTTAAACACAAAGTCAGTAAATAAAGTTTAACGAAGGTAAATTGAAAGGCAAAATGAACTCACTCTGATGAGTTCATGCAATTCCCTTATGGAATGCTGGTTTCCCTACTATAATTAATTTTAAACACTAAACCGGGATGACTGTTTTTGGATAATTATAAAAATGCATTCATCCATGGCCTTGCAAATTATTAATATTTATCATAAGGAATATCCTGTAGACATTAAGAATCGAGGGAGACAGAGTTTTCAGAAAATTCTTACACAGCTTTACCAAAACAGTAATGGAGCTTTACACACCTGTGAGCCCAAACCAAAGAGATCTATAAGGCTAAATCCTCAAGCATCCTTCCTATCATCTACCTCACAGATCACTCAAACGAAACTTGCACTGAACCTCAAAAATCAAAGATTTCATGACTGCAAGTATGTGATACTGCCAAGTATCCTAAATGTTCAATTCATTCGTGCTCCAGCTCCTGAGAGCCAAGAGTATCAACTGTTCTAAAGGGATGAGGCCATAATGATGTTATAAAAAGATTAAGAAAAACCCTGTAGTTCTTTTCCATTTCAGGGATAACTTCAGTGATAAGGAGACTGCATCATGACACTTTTGAGTTGCTTCTCTGACATTTCAACAACACTGATTATCGGTAGTTCTTTTCATGGATATTTTTAAGCCTCTCAGCACATTAGGACCTAAAGCTTCACATTTGTAGGAACTCAAACTGATCACCAATAGCAGTAAGAAGCTTCCCTTAAGGCAGGGGGAGTTGATGGGGGCCTGGCTCACACAGAAGCTATAGGATTAAATGCATGTTATCTAGTTATGTGTTGGCACACTGGTTATGATAAACCCAAAAAAATAGAAGGGGAAACCAAATACGAGGCACATCGTTTTGTGTTTCAAAACTTCAAGTTCCATCTGACTTTCTTTTCCATTAAAGAAAAAAACCCAAAGCCATACAGCTCACTAATTTCTGAAACTGAATTTAACCTGAATGTGCTTTCATTAAAAATACACCCCAGTCCAGAGGCAGGAAAGAGAGCAATTTCATGGCTGTAACCTACACACTAAAGCACGGGTATGTGAGTATACACATCAACATTTCCTTGGTTGATAGGTTAGCTCTTAAACTTGACATAATTTGTTTGAGTGAGTAAGCAGAAACTCACCCACATTAGCAGCAAGGATTACAAGAGCAATGATGAATAAAAGCCTGTTGTCCCCTTCTAGAATAATAGGCAAATATCACTTTACATATTGATGGATTAGCGGGCACCAAGTGTTGCCTCCAGAGTGTAGGTAAAGAGAGCTAGCTGAGTGTTGGTGGGAATGTCAGTAAATCTTCACATTTTGTGGCTAGTTCCTGCAACAGGCTGAAGCTTTTCTACCAGCTTTTCAGAAAATACCTACCCCTGCCTTTTTTGTGTGTGTGTGTTTTTTGTTGTTGTTGGGGGTTTTTTGTTGTTGTTGTTTTTGGGTTTTTTTTTTTTGCTAAGTAGAGCGGCTCAACTCTGTGATGAGGACTGTGAAAACACAGTGGAGCAGATGAGACAGAGGTAGATAAGACAAGACATGTATTCCTTGTCTTCTCTCTACTCAATAACTAAAGGAGGCAGGAGCCGCAGCAATGTCAGTACAGGCAGATGTTCATTGCTCCTTGTGCAGAGTGATGATGAACTTGGGCTCCTACAATGCATATTAACTTACTGCTGTTTCATGTAGCACTGGAAAGACTGAAACCAGCATGTTAAATATCATGCCAAATATACCTATCCTCTGACAAAAGAAACTATTAGATTCAGACTAATTAAAAAATATGAGAAGTGTATAGGACAACCATTGTGATGTAAGAAATGGAACAGCTAATGGTGTTCTAAGGATGAGCAGCTCTTGCCTGTGAATGTGAATGGTTTTAACTGGCTTGCACTCTCTTGCTTTGATCTGACATTCTCAATTTTGTTCACCTTGCTGACTTCTGAGAAAGGAGTGAAAAGACTGTGGGTTGTAGGGTGCTATTTTTATGTCAGTATTCTTCATTATGGAGTTGGCTGTTTATGCTGCTGATGTGTAATGTTGTGAAGCAGATGAGCTGTTAAAGTATGAAGGGTGTTCTATAACCTTTGCTGTACTTTCAATTACCTTACAGTAACTTGGAATTCAGAAAGGCTGCTCTGAGCAAAATCAAAATACAATAAGATGAACTCCATTAGGAACTGAAGCATTAGGGCTGTTGTTGAAGGAAGGCAAAATAGTCTAATTAATAGTTATTGCATCAAACTCACACAGCAGTTGCAGTAATGACACTGATGATATTGATGGCATTGAAGATGGAGTTTAGCTCAGAATCAAAATGAGCAAAGTATTCAACTTCAGCTGCATATTGCTGTAGGCAGTGAAAGGCCTCAGAGTTTGTTTTGTGGTTCTGTTGTTCAGCTGGTTTTCTTTGATAGTGCAGCTCCAAGCCATTAATATATATATTTACACAAGACAGAGCACGTTCATTTCACTGGAGCCCCATGGCTGACACCTGGCCACACAGAAGAATAAGCATTTATTGGTTTCCATTCCCGCTGTTTGGTTTTTCAGTGACAGTTACATGGAGGTGGGTAGTTATCTAAGGGGGTCTCCTAACTTCTTTTTAATTCTTATAAAACATTTCACATTTCTCACTTCTTTGGTTTGTGAAAGCTGTTGGCAGCAGGGAATGCCAACTCCTGCATCCTGTGATAAGGTTTCATTCTCAGCAGTATTTGGTTTCCATTCAGACTCCTGTTGATATGTTTTCTTCCTTCCACTTTACTGATGTATCTGTCTGGCTTGTGTTATTGTTCAGAAATAAACACATCACAAAGTCTTCCAGTAACCAAACTGATTTATGTATGCAGATGAGGTCTTCTTCAAATGTCAGGGTCAGTAAAGCTCCTACCCACTCTGGTATTAATGCCAACTGTCTAACAAACACCATTTTTTTTAATATGAAATGTCAAATGCCAGAACTGGAACAAAAATCACTTAAAGACGACCAAAAGCTAAAAAAAAAGGATCCAGAGCTTGGAATTTACCTTGGGAATTCATCACAAAAAACAACACCAGTATCAGTAGCAGTTTGCTTCTGACTTGGCCATGCCATACAACTAATCTCAAGAGAGCCTTCTGATCTAAAGAAAGAAGTCAGAGTCACATACAACGGATAAATATTTTTCCCAGTACCATTGAACTTGATGGCAAAATTATTTCTGACTTCAGTAGAGAAAAAGATTTATTTCCTTGCCTCTATTCAGACTTCACTCACCTGCCATGTTAGTTTCGAGGTTGTAAGCATAATTCCAGGTGGGATAGAGGTGCAGCCAAGCATCCTAGGAGTTTACTCAGATAAGCAACTCTCAGATATTCAGAGGGGCAAATGTTTATCACACACAGAGTGTGCCAAGCCTCCAAATACACTGTACAAACCAGCTACAGCACCTGCAAGTTCTGCTAATTAAAGACTACTCACCAGGTATATGTACCACAGAGCCTGAAAATACACAATTCCCAGGATTTACATCTGCTGTTCCCTGGCCTTTGGCCTGAGAATGTTTTCATGTGTTTGCAAAGCTTGTCCAATTGTTGGTGTAGATGGAAAGCACTTAACACAGAATCACAGAATGTCAGGGGCTGGAAAGGACCTCAAAAGCTCATCCAGTGCAACCCCCCTGCCAGAATAGGATCACCTATACCAGATCACACAGGAACACATTCAGGCAGGTTTTGAATATCTCCAAAGAGAGAGACTCCACAACTCCCCTGGGCAACATGTTCCAGTGTTCTGTCACCCTCACAGTTAAAAAATTCTTCCTCATGTTTAAATGAAACTTCCTATGCTTCAGTTTCTACCTGTTGCACCTTGTCTTGTCATCCATTGCTGAGAACATAACACCTCAGTAAAAGCAGAGAGGCTGAAAACTGTCATTTCCAAATGTAACATCCAGTCTGAAATTGCTAAGTACAAGACAATTTCTATCCCAGTTTCTCAGCAAATGTCCATCCACTTAGGGCTATCACCTCTACAGCAGCTACCAGGGTGAATCTTAGAGAAGGTTCTGCTCTTTACTTTTCACAGAATAGAGACTTGGTTTTCATCAGCATTATGGTGGATATTTCATCTCTGCTGCATACAGTCTTACACTGGTATGTGGTCATTTATTCATGATTTGGATTAGGAGTGTGTGAGAAAACTGCCTGGCTTACCATCAGGCAGAGGGGAATGTTGATATTAATATATGATATTGACATATTGACCTATGGGGTTGTTCAGCCTGGAGAAGAGGAGGCTTAGGGCAGACCTCATTGCTCTCTACAACTACCTGAAAGGAGGTTGTAGCCAGGTGGGAGTTGGTCTCTTCCGACAGGCAACCAGAGACAGAACAAGAGAACATAGCCTCAAGCTGTGCCGGGGCATGTTTAGAATGGATGTTAGGAAGAAGTTCTTTACAGAAAGAGTGATTGGCACTGGAATGGGTTACCCTGGGAAGTGGTGGAGTCACCATCCCTGGAGGTGTTTAAAAGGAGGCTGAATGAGGCACTTAGTGCCATGGGTTAGTTAATTAGAAAGTGTTAGGTGCTAATTTTGACTCGATGATCTTGAAAGTCTTTTCCAGCCTGATTAATTCTGTGATTCTGTGACATAGTACACTTGGGGACCAAGGTCATCTACAATCAGAAGGTATTTCTGTAAAATGAAGATCTGCAAAGCTGGCCTGACAAAGAACTGAAGGAAGTAGCCTTATATAAAGATAAGACTGACCTGTTTGGGCAAACAAACAAACAAACAAACAAAAAAAAAAGGTAGGGCTAAAATAACATAAACAGCCAACTTCAAAGCAGATTTTGAGGACCAGGGTGACCAAATGAAGACTTTTGCCTAATTAGCTGCAATTTTAATATTAAAGTTGACACCCCTCAGTATGCTAATGAGAAAAATTAAATACATGCTAAACCTATGTGACCCTGTTACTCAACTTTCCTCCCAAATCATGCTAAACATCCCCTAGAAGGGAGGGACAGCCTGGGCTAGGGTATAAAACCCACGACAGGGACATGTCTCTTGCACATGCTGGGGCACTGCACTGTTTGCAGAGGCACCAGCAGAGGAATGCAGCATGGGACAGTAGCAAGGGGGCAGCATGGCCAGCAATAGCAGCAGTTGGGAAGGAAAGACAGACATGAGAATAGTTGTAGAACTGTGTTGCTTCTCCACCCAAGGCAGGGACACTTTTCTTGGTAAGAACTGCACCTTCACTATATGGCTGAACTTTGGTAGCCTTGCTCTTCTGTTAGAACTATTGCAAGAGTTTGCATCTCTGGCTGTGCCTGTGTCAGATGTTACCCAGGATTTATTAACCTGAGATCATCTTGCAGTTAGGGCATTTATCACAGGCAATGGCAAATCTGTTCTATCTGTCTCTTTGAGCAATTAAACAATTTAATTGCTTTAACTTTCTGAACTTGTGTCAGAGCAAGTCCTCATTGGGGCACTTGAAGGAGAGGCAAATGTTAATTTTGCCAGATAGTGTCAATAAGAAGCCCTGGGCTCTGAGACAGGCAGATGCTGGCAATTTACCCATGACGTGACAGAGCAGCTGTCAGGTGTTCAAGTCTGGATTCCTTGTTCCTACTGAGAAAAATCTATCATCAGCTTTGTTGTTTCATTAAATTTATAGGATTACAGCTGAAATCAGACCTTGATTTGGGGAGTTTTATTGTCTCTGGCCAACAAGTAGTAAACAGGGCTAATATTGTTCATGTAATACAGGCACAATATGTGCATAGGTTGTGGGAACAGCATTTGGCCTTGTTAAAGTTCATACAATGGACCTTGGCTCAATCCAGCCTGTCCAAATCTCTCTGTAGAGCCTGTCTACCTTTGAGCATATCAACAATCCCACCCAGTTTGGTGTCATTTGTAGTAAACACAGAAATACCAAGGCTGCCAGCTAGGAATTTGCATTTCGTTTGGCATTGCTGGAGTAAGTGGTGCTGTGAGTTATCTGCAGGTCTGGAGCCACTATTACAAGAGGGATGTGGGCATGCTGGAATGTGCCCAGAGAAGGGCCAGGAGGATGCTTGGAGGGCTGGAGCACCTCTCCTATGAGGACAGACTCAAACAGTTGGGGCTGCTCAGTCTGGAGAAGAGGAGGCTCCCAATGAACTTCTTGTGGCCTTTCAGTATCTGAAGGGGACCTACAAAAAGGCTGGGCAGGGACTCTTTAAGCTATCAGGTAGTGACAGGACTAGAGGGAATGGAGCAAAGCTGGAGGTGGGGAGATTCAGAGTGGAGGTGGGGAAGAAGTTGTTCAGCATGAGTTGGGTTGCCCAGGGAGGTGGTTGATGCCCCTTCCTTGGAGGTGTTTAAGGCCAGGCTGGATGAGGCTCTGGGTAGCCTGATCTAGGGTAGGGTGTCCCTGCCCATGGCAGGGGGGTTGGAACTGGATGATCCTTGTGGTCCCTTCCAACCCTGACTGATTCTATGATTCTACATGTTAAGAGTATCCTTCAGGTACCGAAACTGGCCATTAGAAAGCATGGATGAATAAGAATGCACAAAAGTTATCCCAAAGTCAAATGCTTTCTAAAACTACATCAGCTTTAATAGGAAATGTCAGCTCCAGGCAACACACACATTTTTTTTTTATACTGTCAAACATAAATGCACAGGAATATATAGTACATGATTAGCAGAGGGAACACCAAATCTGCTAGGAAATTTGTGCACCTTGCCAAATAAATGCCAGTCAGGTTAGACAATACAGACACTGAGTCTAGCCTGAGCAGTAAACCTTTGCAATGCTAATAAATGGCAAAGCAAAATGGCATTTTGGTTTACTGGCATATGGTCATGAACAGCAATACCTCAGTCCTTGGAAAGAAGACTTACTCTTCTTTTTACTACTCCATTCTCTCCAATATTTCCCTCAGCTTTTAGAAAGGTAATTTCACATTCTCCTTCCTGTCCAGCTAGTAGTGTTCTCCTCTGTTACCAGTCAAGAGCAATATTCTGTGCACCAGAGTGCACAACCAGTGCTAATGAGCTTTGGCAGAATGTCAAATCCACTCCCCCTCCCCATGTCTAATTATAGTGTGCCATTTGTGTCATTCTGGTTCAGGATCTATCTGCAGTTCTATTGGAAACACCTATTTCAAGGGATTTATATATTGAGGAAAAAAAATAAGAGCTTAAAAGTAACTGAAGAATGGTGTGCAGCTGCAATATTTTTTGTAGCCTTTATACACTGTTTACCTAGTTGATTTAACAGGTTTTTGAGGGTTTTACAGTCCTGTGTAAAGACCTAAGTTTCCTGCAACTAACGTAAGCTGTAAATTATTTAATTTTGGTACTTGAAGGTGTTTCACAAACTCTTTTAAAACAATTCAGTGACAAAACAATTTGTAAAGTTTCACCTACGGTTCAAAGCCGTCGTCCTGCAAGGACAAATGCACATATTTTACCTTCTCTAATTTAGCAGACATGTTTATGTCTAAAGGATGACTGATGTGCTTAGAGTCAGGCCTGGCGAAAGACTTCAGCAGACCCAGATTTGGATATAAGAGCTTTGCATGCAAACCAGCCAGGGATGTAAATTGCTACAGTACAACGTATGCTGTTCTAATGATTAAGACAGGACTTTTTTCTGAACCAAATAGGAATTCTGCTGGAGTAAAACCTGCATATGAGCTGATCAATATGGTGCTCAAGTTGCTTCTGAATTTTTTCAAGGTTTATGGGTTTAAATGCATACACATGTATATGTGTGTACAAAAATTTGCTGGCTTGATTTTCTAAGTTGTTCTCTAGTAACCATAGGCTGCAATCCAGGACAAAGTCAAAACACACTCTTCCTACCTATAGAGATGGGTCATTGTATTTTTTAGGGTTGGAAAGCCATCAGTTTACATGCTAATCAAATCTTGCAGTATTTACTGACTGCTTAGTGGGATTGATTTTGGGCTCACTCAAGAGATTTGGAAAATAAAGTTATCTGTCTTCAAAGTTATCTTGCTTTAATATAGTCCTCTGTTTTGCTCACTCCTGTAGGAGGACACATCTTCCAATTTGCTATAAACCAGTCTCAACTCCACCTACTGACTAAGCAGTTGTCTTTGCTATTAGTCCACCTTGGTAATTCTGCAATCTGAGTGTCAACCTGGAGCTGCTATCAGGCCCCAGGAAGAAATCCTGCCGTGATGCAAGATAGCTAGCCTAGCTCCTTAGAAGCAAGTCACTGGGTGACATACAGGGATCATGAGCTCTAGATCTGAAAAGAACAGGTCAAAAGGATACACAGAGAAGTGTCCCACCTGCACCGGGCTCCTTTGCCCAATTTCTTAAGGTGAAATGTAAGTTAATACTTTCGTGAAGAATTGTTTGCTGCCTGTGATCTCTTTTCAGTGTGCCGAACAACTCCAGGATCAGAATATAAAAATTATAATAGTGAAAATGAATGGCTAAGGCAGAGTGATATGAGAGACAGAAGCCTAAGGCATGGGGAGCAGTAAAACAGGAATAGGAAAAAAAGAAATTCTTAAACCTGGATGCATAGGATTCCCTGTGACTGCACTGAGATAATCCACATGTCATCTGAGTCAGTGTTTCATCATTCATGTGTAGCAGTCTGAGCTGGAAAGTGGTTCTATATCCCATTACTCTTTCAATGCAAAGCTCAGAGCGGGCTCTGCACCAGCTCCCCGTGTCACTGTACACAAAATGATTTTCATTTAAAAATAACAGAAGCCCGTGGGGGTCTACATTTAGCGTTAGATTATTTGGAATTTGTAATGTGCTAAGAATCAATTTTCATCTGCAGGCACCCTGTGTTTCAGTCATATGTATGACTGAACAGATAAAACATGTAACTAATGCAGATCTGCAGCTCCCACTATCCTGACTGGGTGATCTAAGCATCATCCCAATGCAAAGAAAAATAAACAAAGTAGTTCACTTAAACACGCCTGCTACACCAAGGGTGTCTGACAAAGACAGTGGTTTCTCTCTTTTCTTTTTGCACACACAATTATCAGCACAGCAAAGCTGATAATCTGCAGAAAGAGGTGTTTTATAGGAGGTTGCAAATGCCAATTTTTATTATTGCAAGTTCACCTCACTCCATACAACTATTTAACATGGGTTTTGCTATGTTGCTCTAATGCATTTTCCAGCCTGAGCTGAATGCCACGGCTCATGACCTGACTTCGTCAGCATTTGTTCACTATCTCCTGCTTTCATCTGCACAACTCTTTCTGGCTGCATAGCTCTTTCTGGCTGCATTAAGAGCTAGTTTAAAAGTGGGTGATGGGGTATTACTACCCTTGTCCAAATTTGCATGGGCCTTCCTGTAAGACACCACACAGGTAATATCTGTGCCGTTTGCCAGTCTTTCTTTGCTTTTGTAAGCCAAGTTCTTAGTTTTCTCCTTGTATGCATACATTTCTACAGCTTAGTAAAATCCATAAATCAAAAGGCTGACAAAATGTGGCTACAGTCCTTCAAGTGAAGGCTGCAGCAGCCATAAACCCTCAGTTTCCAGAATTACTGCATGCTTTCAGTTCACAGACAATAGTATAGTAGTAAACACAAATACGGTAAGAAGTGTGCAAAAAACCTCTATTACTAAATTAGGAGTAGAGCAACTCCATTTACCCATGATTGTATCAGTACCCAATGACATATACCTCTGCATCTTTCACTTTTTCACCTTTCCTGCTGCCTCTCTTTTCATGGATCCTTAGGGCACAGTACAAACTTTACTTTCTAAACCACTCTGTTGTGAATGTGTACGTCTACAGGCCAAACAAATTCCAGGTTTCGTTAGCTAAGACTGCTATGTCATCTTTTCTGCAGAACTGACTGATGTTGCTTCATTAAAGACATTGAAAATGCTAAATTGTTGGGTTTTCAAAATGAAAGTTGAGGGGACATTCAGAATCTGTTGGTTTTGCCAAACTTGATTTTTCAGTTTCATTACATTTATCACAGTATCACAAAGGTTGGAAGTGACCTCAAAGATCATCAGGTCCAAACCGTTACCACAGAGCTCAAGACTAGACCATGGCACCAAGGGCCACATCCAAACCCGCCTTGAACACCTCCAGAGATGGTGACTCCACCACCTCCCTGGGCAGCCCATTCCAGTAGCCAATGACTCTCTCAGTTAAGAACTTTCTCCTCACCTCCAGCCTAAACTTCCCCTGGTGCAGCTTGAGACTGTGTCCTCTTGTTCTGGTGCTGGTTGCCTGAGAGAAGAAAACAACCTCCTCCTGGCTACAACCACCCTTCAGGTAGTTGTAGATAGCAATAAAATCTCCCCTGAGCCTCCTCTTCTCCAGGCTAAACAATCCCAGCTCCAGCAGAAGTCAACTGCTGCTTCTTGTGAGGACACATAGCAGCCACATTAAATTAATTTTCCCCCCCCTGTATTTTAAAGTTATTTAATTCCATCTTCAGGTATTGAATTCTTAATAATTTGAAGCAACATGGAAGGTATTGGATGTGTCATTGCTTTGTGACTGTTAGTTATAGTGGCTATAGACTTGGGATTTGCTGCAAGCCTTTATGACTTGAAGCATGACATTTACCCAGCACTCAATTTTCCTACTTGGAAAGCAGTTGCAGTGGCTTGATGGGAATGGTGCGTGGGTAGAGAAATGTAATGGCTGTGAGACATTCCAGTACTATTGAAAGGTGGCCTCAAAAGAATTCAGGTAAGTTCTATAATATCCATGGAGTCATTCAGTGAGGGTTGTAGTACCCCTACACATAAGCACTGCTGGCCAAATGTTCTGGATGACTAGAACAAATTACTGACCAGGCTTGGCTCTCCAGTTGGTTCTCTGATTTTGGTTCATTTGAGGGACATAATGTGAAAAATGCAAAGTGGGGATCGCAGTTTCCCTGTTTGATAACTGGCTGAGGACCACTTCTTCATACTGCTTTAACTTGAATCCTCCTACCCATGCCAAAAAAACTAGTGACAGCTAAAATAAGCTGCAGTATGGATTTGGAATATGTCTCTCCTGACCTTTTCTGTATACAGGTGCTATTTTCTAGGGCTTGGTTATAGCTCCTGAATATCTATAGAAAGCTATATAGGGCCTGGATGTAGCTCCATTGTATTTGCAAGTTGGCAAAAGTAATTGAAAAACTGGTCTCATGGAGCTAAAATCTAAATATGAAAATTAAATTATATGGAAAATTGTTTCATGAGTCATAGAAGTAAAGATTCTAGACAAAGAACATTCATCATGGCTCTAGCTTTCATTACCACAATTTTTCATCCTGTGAACTGATTTTAAATAATAGAGATGCTCCCTGGTAGTGCCCATTAGTTCTTTAGTGCACACTAAAGAATGGATTTGCAGAGCAGTAGATATTGAAGTTCAAGGCTGCTTTCTGACACAAAAATACAAGAAGCCCTTGGACTCCTGAAAGGTATCAGAATACAATTTAATCCTGCTGATAAAGAAAGGAAAATACTAAGCAGATGATACAGCTTCCCAAATGCCTACTCAAAGAGTGGAGGGCAGCAATAATGTTTTGGAAATGGAAAGAATTCTGTACAAATGAACAGAGCAGGACAAAGATAAGAGCAAGCAAATGTGCACTGAGGTAATTTTAGTTAAAAAAAAGAAACACTGAATAAAAATATTTGAAGACATCAAGAAGAAAAAATACACTGATGAGAAATTAGATAAGGTAATAAATAAAAGATCAGGAGGATTACCTTACTAATGATTAAAAAAAAAAAAAAAGGCTGAGCTGCCTGCACTGTGGGTTCATTTTGATATGGGGGTTGTAGTTTGGTTTTGTTAATTTTTTGTTTGTTTGTTTGTTTGTGGGTTTTGTTTCTTTGGTTTGTTTTGGTGTGTTTTGGTTTGTTTTTTAAAGTTTATTCTGTAAAAGAAAGAAATAGGAAAAGGTGGTATGGAGAGTTAAGCAGCAAGAAAAACTGTTATCTTTGTGTAGCTAGCTGGTTTAGGAGCCCAAAATTCTTACCACCCTTTCCTAAGGGCAGGCTCACCTTAGGCTAGATAGATTTTCCTCTGCTTTCACTTCAGAGGAAGTTTGCTGAACCCAAAACAATTCAATGAACTGTTGTTATCAATATAATTTGACTTCAGTGTGTTTCTACAGCAATTTACCTGGACAGCTGCAAGATAGGTTTTGAGCCTGGCTGGGGCATAAAATAAGGAGTTGGTATCAAGTCAGACCTCTCCGGCAGTTTGTGTTGTTTTCATTCTGGGAAGCAGAATCAGCACTGTGCATAAAGAAAAATGAAGATATGTGTTACATTGATAAGGTAACACATAACAAAGAAAGCTAGGAGGAAGATCCTCCCAAAATAACTAATGTGGTGGTGATTCCTTCTGTATGAGCAACTGAGAAGCCTGGAAGAGCCAAAAATCGATGGAACTGGTAAAAGTGGAACTGAAACCAAGGATGAAACTGGTAGGACAGAAACAATACCTTTAAAAATTGGAAGTTTGTGTGGGATTGGAGCCCACAATCAACAACCTCTTGAAAAATGGATTGTCAAAATATAATCAGAATATAGTATTCCAAATTGTCCTCCAAAAAGTCACGTTCTCAGGAACACAGACTGGTAAAAGAACTAAGGGCTATAAATCAAATTGTGATGAGTGTACACTCAGTAGTTGTATGAAAAATAATTGACTCTAATATCTACTTTAGTATTAGATATTAGTTTAGTGTTAGATGTAAAAGATGCTTTCTTTTGTATTCCGCTGGAGGAACAAAGATAGAAATTGCTTAGTTTTGAATAAGAAAGGCCCAACGACTGGATGAAAAACACAGCTATGCTGAAAAATACTCCCTCAAAGTAATGTATTGGCAAAAGAACTGGAGCAATGGCAAGGGAAGAAAGCTACTATTGCCTTGTTGTGATATGTAGATAGTGTTCTAACTGGGAGCAGACTTGACTGGTATACTAGGGTCACCCTAGAGGATGAAATCAAGGTGAGACCATTACCAACGAATACATTCGCTTGGAAAGCTGAACTGATTGTTCAACCCAAGCCTGGGAGTCATCAGAAGGAGAAAGGACTAATATCTACATAGAACTCTAATTGGAGAATGTAAAGAATTAATGGAACAAGACTAACAGAAGTACACACATGGGAGCTGAAGCTTTAAGGAAGACAATCAGAAGACATGCAGTAAGAACTGGAATGATACCAACTCTAGAAGTGTTAAATATTTAAAAAAATTAAAGAACACCTTCCCCCCTCCAACATAAAACCCCAAAACCCCAAACCCCAACAACAAAACCCCAACCAACAAGCCAAAACTCACCACAGAAGAGGTAATAAGGGGACTTCACACCAAGAGAATATTGACAAATAGCTATTGGTAATTGTTGATACTTTTCCAGGATTCCCTGAAGCCTTCTCCTGTCACACCAATGAAGATATGGAATTAGCAAAAGTCTTGCTAAAAGAAATAATCCCCTAACCACCTAAATCTTAGAAGACCCCATTTAGGACCCACTAGATAAGGAAGTTCACCAGGAAATTATTGGCAGGTAGATTTTAATTAACTACCTCTGAAAGAAAGGGCATAAATATATCTTGGTGTTTGTAGACACCTGTTTGGGATGGCCAGAGGCTTTTCCCACTCACACCAACAAAGCTTGGAAAGTAGTAAAATCCATTTTTTTAAGAGATAATACTTAGACCTGGAGTCTCTCTAGGAATATCATCAGACAGAGGTCCTCATTTTGTTGCTGAAGTTGTACAAGAAATATGTAGTGTTAGATATTAAATAGGATTTACATGCTCTGTGGAGACCTCAATCCAGTGGGAAGGTGGAACGAATGAACTATACTTTGAAGCAACAGATAAGTGAAATTTGTCAGGAAACTTCGTTAAACTGGCCAAAGGATTTGCCTTGGGCTTTCTTGAGAGTGAGAATTCAACCTAAGCCTTATCCTGTGTGAAACTTTATATGAGAAGATCCTACCAGGGAATAGCACTGCCAGGGAATAAGAGGTCCAACTGAACTGGGACAAGATCTCATCAAAACAGACAAAATTTTACATGATCATGAAAAATATGTGGTGTCAGCTTATCTCTAGAGTTAGGTCACAAAGTCTTTTTTTAAATTTTTTTTTTTTTTTTTTTTTGAGCCTGGGGATTAAGTGTACATTAAAATGTGGAATCAGGAACCTCTTCTACCAAAATGAAAAGGACCATATCAAGTTCTGTTAACAACTTACATTTCTTTGTAGATAGATGTGCTGGTTTGAGGCTAATTGGAATATTTTAATAGACAAAGTTACACTATAAGCTGTGAAAGGAAAACATCATGATGTCTACTTCACTCATACGCTCGCTGGAGAATTGTTTGGGAATACTAACCAAAACAATTGGTAAGTCAGTCTCTCTCTGTCGCTTGCTTGAGCAGGAGCTGCTGGTGGGATCTAGCAGCTTCTGGGCTCTGGCTCCTCTGCTGATTAATCCTCACTAACCACTTTTCTTCTAACCCCCTTGGCCGATCCTCCTGATTTACCTTGCACGTAAGGCAAACCTTGGAGTAAGATACAGGGGTGGGGAGAAGGTGGAAGGGTGGTTGGGAGCCCCTCCTGGGGTCTCTGATTTCTGGGAGGGGAGTTGTGTTGCTGTATTACCTTTTACTTGTATATTTCTGTAAATATTCTGTATATAGTGTAAATATCTGCTGTACATTGTGCTGAGCTGTAAATATAGCTTCATCATTTAACTTCCAGCCGACTGAGTGCTAGTCTGGGTCATTTTACAAAGTGTGGGGGGGTGGGGAACTCCCAAACCTTCACAATAGACAGAATTTTGACATGGATACATTTATAGGAGGGCAAAGAAGAGCCCAACAAGTCAGTGGGAGGCTACTACAGGGAAATTAAAAAAAAAAAAGAAAACCCATATCACTGTCTTCTTCATGACTTATCTTGCAAGTGATTATTACGTTCAACTGCCTTCTTTAACGATCAGTTCTATCAACCTTTCATTTCTAAACCTTGTATTGTTCTTCATGGCATTCTCTCAGCCTTCTCTGAATTGTCCACACTTGTAAGTATGAGGTTGCACACAGGGTACAGTAGACTTGGAGAGCCCTGGCAGTACTAAAGTAGCATAATCAGATCACATTCCCTTTCCACACTTTGGAATGGCATTTTGTTTTGTTTTGTTTTTTTTTTAATCTAGCACCACATTTGTGCAGTGACTCCTATTTAACTTATGGCCAGATAATTATCTGTGTTGATTCTGCATAGCTAATCACAGCGTGCCTGTGTTTCCACCTAGATGTTTGACCATACTGAATGTCACACTATCGATTTCAGACTGTTTTTCCAATTTATCATCACCATTTTCAGGTCTGATATTCCCCTTGCAGACCCTCCCAACCTTTTGTTCTCATCTATTTCTTTTTTCTCCCTCTGTTTCAGAATCTCCATCCATACTGATACGCTTATACAATTGGACACAGGAAAGACCCTTGTGAGATTCCACTTATTAAGCCTTCAGAGTTTGCTATACCAAGAGATGTAGCAAAATACCTTTCAGAAGATCTTATAAAAAATGTATTGAAATTATCTTGGATATGCTTACTCTCTTAGCCACAGGATACAAGAGAAATTGCAGTGCAGGAGACTGACAAGCTTTATCTACAACATGAACAACTTAAGGAAGTAGAAAATATGTATTTCATATATTTCCTATCTAATTTCATAATTTGGCACTTTTATATTCTAGTCAAAGACATACAACTTATATGAAAAGCTCTTAATTATTACAAATTAAAAGTAAAATGAGTGGAAATTAAATTCTTCCTTCAAAAATCAGTTGTGCTTTATGATGATTAGAAGCACTGCAGCTCTGCAGGAAGGACATAATGGAAAGTCCAAGGATAGAGCCAAGCATGGCAAATTAAAGCTTCCAGTGAAGAGATGAAGCAGCCAAAACAACAACTGACACTGGGTTGTAGAAATTATTGTATCACAGCCCAATGAAGTGATGATCTCTCTCCTTGCAGCTTTGATGACACTGCACATAGAATTCTGTACATGTATTTTGGCACTCTAATACTGTAAAGGTGTCAGTGAACTACACATAATTCAGCAAAAGACTGAGAGACTACATGTGTATAAGAGAGGATGCTTTTGATAAGAATTAAAATAACCAAGTTAAGACTGCTATAGGGATTACTACAGGGAGTATTAGAACATCTACAAATAATTTGACAAGGAAGAAATGAAAATTCTTAGAGTTCAGTTTGTGACACAGTGATTTTCAAAAGAGAAACTCTACATGAGCATGCAAATATTTGTTATCACTGTCATTTTAGTCCAGATAACAGGGTGCAGCCTGTTGAGCAACACTCACTGAGAGTAAAACATTTGTAAGTATCACTTTACTTCAAGATTTGGCCTTTTGTAAGAGAAACAGTGACTTAAGTAACCAATGTAGGACTCAAATGGAGACTCAGAGAACATATATAATATATAAAGATTAAACAAGAGAGAAATACTACCCTTTTAATTAATGAACATTATATTTTTTGGATTAAAGAAATCACTTCCCAGTATTTGCTTGTTTAAACCACAACATGTTTCAAAAATACTGCCTGAATCTGTTTTTAAAAACTAAATCAGTCTGTGAAAGCTAACAGATTTAAGTACTTGGCTGAAATGCAGACTGTATATATATATATATATAATCATAGAATGGTAATGGTAAGGTTGGAAGGAACCTCAAAGATCATCTAGTTCCAACCCCCTGCCATAGGCAGGGACACCTCCCACTGGTACAGATCACTCAAGGCCTCATCCAACCTGGCCTTTAACCCCTCCAGGAAGGGAGCATCCACAACCTCCCTGGGCAACCTGTTCCAGTGTCTCACCACCCTCACTGGAAAGAACTTCCTCCTGACATCCAGTCAGTTTAAACCCATTGCCCCTTGTCCTGTCATTACAAGACCTTCTAAATAGTCCCACACCAGCCTTCCTGTAGGCCCCCTTCAGATATTGGAAGGCTACTATAAGGTCTTGTCAAAGCCACTTTTTCTCCAGGCTGAAGAGCCCCAACTCTCTCAGTCTGTCCTCATAGCAGAGCTGCTCCAGCCCTCTGATCACCATCATGGCCCTCCTCTGGACCCACTCCAACACTTCCATGTCCTTCCTGTGCTGGGGACTCCACAACTGTACACAGTACTCCATATATGTAATATGCAATTATTTATTTATTTTTAAATAACCATCTTCAATTGTAGGTCTGTAGTAGCTCACACAACTTATTGGTGGACGTTTTCCTGCAAACCTAGAGAAAGATTAGTTTCTGTGCTTCAGTAACCACTTTTGATAGAGAAAAAGAGAAACAAAACAGAGATAAAGAATGGAAATTGTGTTTTGGAAGACGTATCTGTATTACCTTATATATTAACATTCATATTGTGCCCTGAAGTAGTCACACAATGTATAAAGAAAAAAAAAAAGATGTAAATTATCATAGTTTTAAAATCTGTTTAAGATATAGAGTTAGATTAAATGGACAATGTAAAAATCCAGAGACTGCTAACTGTCTCTGATGAACATATCAAAATCAGATGAAAGAAAGCTGTGCTACAATTGTTAGGCAGGAAGCCTGGATATGTTTTCTGCCATACTTGCTGATGAAACAAAAGCTACAGCTTGCAGAGAACAATTGAATATTTCCATGTGCTATGCCAGTAATAGCTTTCCCTGTAGAGAAATGTCTCTTGCTTCCAGCTAACAGCAATGCTAGCTACCTACAAGTCTGACAAATGGACTGTGTTCAAAGTTGGCTAATTGGAATCTCAGTAGCATGGACGTGACTTTTGTCACTTAAAGCTATGACATCTCATCTGTTCTCAGGGGTAACAAACAGAAAGCACAGACTATTCTTTTGTCATCCATTCCTATATGGTCACAAGTCCTCTTGTCACAATCATCACACTTGTGTCACAACTATCAATGCGCTCAAAATAGAATTATTGTGAAAATAATTTCTGTGCATTTTTAAAGAATTTGATCTGATTAAAAAAAAAAAAGTCTCTCAAACATGAAGATTAAAATAGTATGCTAAAGCAGCTTCTAAAATATTGTTCTTGAAGCCTAAGAAGATGATAAAATTGAATTCAGTTTTGGAAAGCTTAGTGTTTAGGATTGTCAGAAGTATACAATAATTTCAATTTATTTTGAATTTTAAAATAAATAACTGCCAGCAAAAGTACAAGTTGTAAGATATGGAAAAGCCACACTTAATTACTCCATTCGATACTATATTTTCCTCCTAAAATTTGTGATGAATGTTGCCACGAACTGACCATTTTCAATGATTTTACTAGGCTGAATGTTTGCTCCCCTGACTGGTTTCTGATGGGAATGTGTAAGAACAAATTAGCAGACAGCACAGTCATCTGGATTATACCCATTACACATGACAGGAAATCCTTACTGACATTTGGGAAAAGCATACTGACAGTATCTACAGCCTAAAAAACACTGAAAGCCCACCCCAGTAAGTGCGGTCCTTCTGTTACTACTACTTCAGTTAAGTGGTGTACTTCATACATGAGCAGTTAAGTGAGCAACATCTTCCTGATTTAAGGGCTCCATCTGAGTACCTGCAATTTGTTATTTGCTTATATCAAACTTCAAGCAAGCAGCTGTATGAATCATACAGACAACATTTGGACTTCAGATAGACCAATCAGTAATAAAGTAATGATAGGAGATCATGGGCATGTATGTTTTCAGGATCATCAGTTTTTTTATTCATTGATGTCATTGAAGACAGTAGGGATGAAACAATCAAGGTGAAAATGTGAACAGGTATTTTCTTGTTGCAGCTTAAATTGGCTGCTTCAGTACATTTCAGACGTCAGTCTGTTAATTTCAGTGTTTTGAAAATGGGGAAAAAAAATCCTCCAACTTTTAAAAAATGTAATTTTCACAAATTGTTTTAGATGTTCTAGAAATTAGTTATAGCAGACTTCCTGAAAGTCTGGGAATAACATGACAAAAGACTCTTTATTGTCTCTTCAAGCTGAGCTCCCACTCAGAGTCATTATGAACCTTTTCCATAAATACTTTTTTTTTTTTTTTTTTGTCTGT
>VWZE01016441.1:38874-58820 GCA_013396675.1 Eubucco bourcierii | reverse complement strand
TTTTTCTTTCTTCTTCGTGTGGATGAAAAATCACATCTCAATGACATTACAGAATGTCAAGAACTGTTAGGTTAATATAACAGATTTTAAGCTGCTTGCTTAGCTCTCACTATCTCTATTTCCCTTCATTTGTTCGTAACACCAGTAATAAAACTTCACTTCACCTTAATAAAATGGAGGAGAAGCATCTCCTGCCACATATTTCTATTTTGTTTTAAATAGACACTGATTACTGATCTGAAAACATACTATCCTGTACTGTTGTACCTTTCCCCCTCATTTTTCCATTTTTTTTATTAGTTGTTGACTGTGATGGAATTATACTAGGAAAACAGTATGATCCCAGCCTTGAGAAGATGTGTCTCTGCTAGGTCAAACAATTTGCCATAATGAAAATTGCAAAAAGGAAAATAAGTGCATTTACTAAACAGTCAAGAGCGCTGGCCTTTCTTCTCCCTGCCTCGTGTTAACAGATTGGCCTTGCCAACTTCTGTCATAAAAGCATTTTCATCTATAGAAGATCTTACAATTCTTGTTTTGAGCGATTGCTTTTAGACTATGTGTAGCAATAAATATCAACTTTATTTTATTTAGTGACCAATGCTTCTGGAAAACTTGCAAGCCAAATAGAGCAGCAGAATATTGAATACATAAAAATGCTATTAAAGAAGGTTAAGGCTGTGTCATAAACTATCAAAAATGTTATTATTATTTCAGGCTCAAGCTGATATGTTGGTGTACCGTTAGGAGAAAAGAAAAGGAGTAAAAGCCCAGTCACAGCCAGAAAAAGTCACTGTAACAATAACTTTGGGATGACTTCAGTGCAACAAGAGCAGATCTACTGTGAGTTGAGGAGTCTACAGCAATAATACTGTATCAAAGCCATTCAACTCCCAAGCCACAGGAGATTTTTTTAAGCTGACAGTCTAGAAGATATAGAGCTTGGCCTTATTTGGATGAATACAGTGTGAACACATGCCATAATTCAGGAACTGGAAGTTAAACTGCATTTCTTCTGTCTTTTATGTCTCCATTACTAATGATTTTTCAGCTGGAATGCAGCTGTTGTTCACACCCAACAGAAAGCAGACCTATTAAATCCACAAATAGAGGACTCAACTGTATTAACAAGTCAACTTATATGAACTGGTACGAGTTCTGACACAGCTTTACCATTCAACTGACAAAACGATTACGTGTGCATGTTCTCATCTCCCACTCCCCAGCAGCGTGCTAAAGCACAGCCTTCTCAGGAGTCTGTGGGTCTTTAAAGCCTTGAAACCGGTGTTAGGCCACAATCAGCGGCATAGAGACAGGTTCCAGACCACTGCTGTGTGTACCTACATTCATCCCCCTGAAAGCAGGCTCATCTCTGCCTTTCAATACTGAGTTTAGCACTAGTTGTTAAATAACTATTCATTGTTTCCCAGAATCACAGACCGTCAGGGGTTGGGAGTGACCTCAAAAGCTCATCCAGTCCAACCCCCCTACCAGAGCAGGATCACCTATACCAGATCACACAGAAACGTGTCTAGGTGGGTTTGGAATATCTCCAGAGAGGGAGACTCCACAACTTCCCTAAGCAGCCTGGTCCAGTGTTCTGGCACCCTCACAGTGAAAAAATTACTCCTCATGTTTAAACGAAACTTCCTATGCCTCAGCTTCCACCCATTGGCCCTTGTCCTATCATCAGGCACCACTGAGCAGAGCCTGGCTCCATTCTCCTGGCAGTCACCCTTTACATACTCATAAACATTGATCAGGTCACCTCTCAGTCTCCTCCTCCCCAAGCTAAAGAGCCCCAGCTCCCTCTGTCCCTCCTTACAAGAGAGGTGTTCCATTCCCTTAATCATCTTTGTGGCTCTGCACTGGACTCTCTCAAGGAGTTATGTATTGCAATGTATTTGAAGAAGCCCTTTCTGTTATCCTGGACCTCTCTTGCAAGGTTAAATTCCAACGAGGCCCTAGCCTTCCTAGTTGCCTCCCTGCATCCTCTGACAACAGTTCTATACTCCTCCCAGGTGGTCAGTCCCTCCTTCCATGAGCTGTAGACTTCTTCCACTTTGCATAGCAGCTCCTTACTTAACCATGCAGGTGTCCTGGCTCCCTTTCTTGATTTCCTACTTGCTGGGATGCACTGATCTTGAGCTTGGAAGAAGAGGTCCTTAAATGCTAACTATGGGCCCCATGGTTAGCATAACTGCCATGGGCCCCTCTGCCTTCTAGTACCCAGTCCCATGAGATTTTACGTAGCGACTGATTGAAAAGGCTCTTCCACAAAGCTGAGGGGAAGTGTGCTTAGAACAGAGCTTACTTTAGATCTTTATTCGGGCACATTTTAAAGATCCTGATATTCCAAATCCCCATCCAGGACTCAGACTCCCAAGATACAGCACTCACCTTACTTAGCACTCTGCCTTTGCACTTAGCTTGTGAATGATCCTACTCTTTCTGTGAAATCTGCCCTATGATCTGTATGCTCAATCCTTGAACAACAGGAACTTTATAATTTATGTTTAAAAAGGATTCGAAAGCCTTGCTGTGCTTTTCAGATTATGATAGAAACTAATTCCCCAACCTCATATTCCTACCTACCACTTATTATAGATCTTAGGAAAAGCCTAAAGAGCATGGGCAGATTTACAGCTTGCACAACTAGGCAGGAGTAGTTTCAGGGTGTGCTGCCTACTCTTGATAGCACTGCTGAGCTCAGCATGCATCTGACTGTTGAGAGTTAAAGAAACAAAGTAGGTAATTCCACAGAGGACTGGGAAAGTGCTATCCCTTTTTTTAAGCATTCATAGCCATTACCTGATGGATAACATGGGAAGATTGCTATTCTCAAAGGACAACAACAAGAGTGATACTTTTAACAGCTGTGCTGCTTTTTCCAGGCTTCCAGCAAGAGGAAGATCCATCCTAGGGTGGAGAGTTGGAGGAAAGAAGCCTCAAATATTGACCTTTAGAGTCAGATATGACCTTGCTCTGCCTTCTTGATTGGGACCCACATTTTCAGCTTGTATTTTTGCTTTGCTCCAGATTTTTGTTTCAGTTCATTCCCTGTCACTTGTGAAAATGTTTGATGGTGAAACATAGTAAAAGGAAACTCAGTATTCAAAGGTTTAATTTTCAGAATGGATTACACTTGTAAAAAGTCCAAATACATTGATCAGATGACTGCAGTTAATACCACACTATTAATGAACACAACAGTGAGGGCCTTCTGTACAAAGTTATTTAATCTATATCCACTTAATGAAACTTTATGCTCATACTGAAAGAATGAAACTATCAAATAGATGATTTATACCCAATAGTGCTGTTGCAGCCATGATGTTTCATGAGAATGAGAGAAGATGATGATGATGATAGCTGCAACTACAGTAATCAAAAATGCAAATGGGAATAATTTCTAGCCAGTTTAAAATACAAACTATATTTATTAACTAAGTTATGCAGCTTGCAGAATGATTTATGATTTAGATGTGAATCCTATGTGTGGTGGAAATATTGGAAATTCACGACCTGATAATCCACTGACTATGAAACTCTTTTGGCTTGGATTGTGAATGAAGAATGCCCCAAAGAGCTGAAAACATGGTAAAAGTAATGGAATTCATCTTTTCTGCTATCTGTTTGCTTAAGTTAACACTAACCACATTGCAAAAATGATATTTTTTTTCCTTCAATTTACTACCTGGTGGATTTTTTCTCTATACTTTCGTATCTCCTTGAGTTTTACAATCCTGGGATCCAGGAAAGCGAAGCCTGTACTATGGCTGTAAAACTGACATTTACAGCAGAAATTTCCTACATCTACTTTGCTCAAAAAGAACTCCCCCACAAGAGAACAGAACATCTGAATGGCATCTTCAACACCTTGGCATATCTAGTGTAATTGTAATCTAGTGCCAGGCTCTGAAAGAATTAATTACCCAGTACCTCAGTACTGAAAACATGATTATAACAAGCAGATAAATGTCATGTACACAGACATGATGCGGTAACAACTCTCTGCTTTGATAATGATGTAGATTTGATCTGCAGTCTAGAAGTAGAGATCATATGAGGGTTTTTCTTTGTTTTTGCCTGTGGAAAGTCTACCTTTATACAGGAACTAAAAACAAGCTGCTTTTTTTTTTTTTTTTTTTTTTTGGTGTGTATGACCTCTTTTCTTTCTGTTTCTCTCTTCAGCATATGTTCTACAGTATGGGAAGAAATTTGGATGAGAGGAATATTTCTCTTCTAAAGTACTTAAATAAAATTTTCTAAACCAAATATCTTTATTGCTCTATTATGCATGTTATGATGTACAAGGATATAAAATCCTGCAAACACTGATACAAAATGTTGCAAGTTTGGGTTAATCACAGGAAAAAAAAAAAGTATATATATAGCTTGATAATGAGGTTAAGAATGAAAACATGGTATGTCTAAAAACGTTATGTGGTATACATTTCAAATGCAGTTTTTCTCAACCCCTTATGGAGGAATGTGAAATCTAAGTAATGAAAATTACATACTACCTATGAGAGTTTTAAAGTGACATAAAGTTATATCCTAAAAAGAGGCTGGATAACCTCACAAATAGAGTTATTGGGCCTGGGTTATCATCTTTCTCAGGAAATTGATTTTGGCTGACAATTTTTGGCAACAGCAACTGCCAAAACAGCTCCTCCAAGCTTGCCAGCAGCATAAACTAATGCAAGTTGTTCCTATAGATGTTTCGAAACCATTTTTCAGTGTCATTATAAAAAGACTAACTGAGACCAGATGCCACACAAAAACTATAGAGTTTTTGAGCAAAAAAAAAAAAAAAAGAAAAAGAAAAGAGGATTACTAACGATTATAGGCAGAGAGGTAATTATAAGGGAATTTATTTATTTTTAATAAATCTGGCATATGAAGTCAAAATTTCAAATATGTAAGTCCTTCTCTCACACAAATAAGGAGCAAACCCTAGCATACTTAGTAATTTAATCTAAATTGTTTTATTACCACAACTGGGAGCTAGGCTTCTTTTACAATGAAGAAAAAGCCCAACAAATTCAACGTGACAAAAGATAAATCAGCGCTCTTCGAAAGCTATTAAGCCATAAGTGTTAATTTCGCTTAGTTAAATCTTTGCTCCATCACCTTGTTACATATGAATCATTTCATAAAAGTGAAAAAATGGTGCTTTAGAAATATTAAAGTCACAGCTTTATGTCTTCTTGAATAGGTCAGGTTCTTAAACTTTTAGTAAAGGGTACCTAAATGCAGTTACCTTTGAAAAACCTGAAAAAAAGATGACACGCATAGTGCAGTAGGGAGAATCTGTGAAAAATCAAGAATGTGGACACATCTCAAACAGATCTCATTGACTTTTAGAAACACTTTGAACAACAGCTGTAGCCACTGGGGTGCTGTAATGACATACCCCATTATAAAAATGTAACACTAAGTAAATGTAGGAGTGGAAATTTAACAATTGGACATTTAATGGCTGCAATTATGGCAAAAGAATAATGAACCTATTAGGCAGAAGAACGGGCAATTACTCTAAAGCTTATTGCAATACAGCTGTGGAAAAAAAAAAAGTAATACAGAAGCATGCTTAAAAATGGTTATTAAAGGGGCATAATGCATTCTGTTTACCTTGACAGAAGCAATATTTCTTCTGAAATGAAATGGAGCTTTTTGGCTATCAGATGTAGGAGCTCGGATGTGATGGATCCCACTATTTAAAGGTAATGTATTTTCAGATATGCTTTTCTAGGTATAAATGATGTCTACACTAAGACTATAACAGATAGATTTATCAGCCAACAAAACAGACAGAGGAAGATGTTTAAAAACACACATAAATGAAAAATAAATACCATGGAAAAAATTTAAGGTACCCTCTAAGCTGCCTAAGTAGCTACTCCTCATGAATGGAAATGTTAAATGTTTTTTATCTCCTATCAAGATAGATTTGTTGTTAAACCTATTAGGAAGCTTACAAAATTTCTGCATTGGGATTCAGGTATAATTTATTTGACTTACTTAATTTTCAGCTGTATGCATTCCAGTGAAGATATAAGTGAATGAAAAGAAGCAGAGTGTGGCACAGATCGAACAAGGAAGACTGTAGAAGAAAGCCTCAGTTGTCTTGTATGGAACTCTAATATTTGATTAAAGCCATAGATAATTTTTAAACTTTCAGTTTCCTTTAGATGGCTAAAGTAAGAACTAATGGTAGAAACTCTACCAAAGTACTAGTAGAATGTGCAATCATAGAATCAATCAGGGTTGGAAGGGACCACAAAGATCATCTAGCTCCAACCCCCCTGCCATTGGTAGGGACACCCTACCCTAGATCAGGCTGCTCAGAGCCTCATCCAGCCTAGCCTTAAACACCTCCAGGGTTAGGGCCTCAACCACCTCCCTGGGCAACACATACCAGGGCCTCACCATTCTCATGGTGAAGAACTTCCTCCTCACCTCCAGTCTGAATCTCCCCACCTCTGTCTTTGCTCCATTCCCCCTAGTCCTGTCACCACCTGAAAGCCTAAAAAGTCCCTCCCCAGCTTTTCTGTAGGCCCCCTTCAGATACTGGAAGGCCACAATAAGGTCACCTTGGAGCCTCCTTTTCACCAGACTGAACAGCCCCAACTCTTTCAGTCTGTCCACATAGCAGAGGTGCTCCAACCCTCTGAGCATCCTCCTGGCCCTCCTCTGGGCATGTTCCAGCATGTCCACATCCCTCTTGTAATAAATGCTCCAGAACTGGATGCAGTACTCCAGGTGGGGTCTCACTAGAGCAGAGTAGAGGGGGAGAATCACCTCCCTTGACCTGCTGGCCACACTTCTCCTGATGCAGCCCAGGCTTTGCTGGGCTTTCTGGGCTGCAAGTGCAGGCTGCTGGCTCACATTGAGCTTCTCATACAGGATGTGTTGGTTGTCCATATAATTATCAACCTAGCAGAAATTCAGAGGGTAGCCCTGTCAGCCTTGCCTAGGTTGATGATTTCACTGCTGACTCCACATTAAGCACTGTGGAAAGTTAAATGTTTCCATGAAAGATCTCAAAACTTAAATACGGATCTAAATTTGGATGGCATTGAGTGCAAGTCAAGAAAGGGCCTCAGGGCCGGTATCTTATCATTTGGTGCAAATGGAAAGCAATGAAGACTTGCCCTTAAAAAGTATTGAAAATAGCATCAAATAATTAAGAAATAGATTCTTTGAATATGCAATACACGGTGCCATATGGATGGTTTCATAAGGCCAGGAACTAGAATAATCAAAACATTATGCACAAGAAAAATTCTCATCGAGGACTTTGCCCTAAGTTTGCTTCCATCATGGAAATTAGCATGTACAAGAGTAGTTTTAGTCTTGGCTTAGACAGCACGATTAGCAACTTGTGCGTGTTTGGTTCATGTTCGAGGACTGGCTTTAGCTGTTTAAACAGGTATGGCTACTCACAAGAGCTGGAAAACTGCTATAAGGGGCCATAAAAATGTTGCAGTTTGTTGTAAATTATTCAGTAGGTCATTTAGTCCCAAGGCCACTACATGAACACTGGTATGAATAGTGGCTTTGAGCTATCAGTTTCCTGTTATGTGGAGAATGAAAGGGATGATGTTGAAGTTTGACCTGGTGACTTTAAAAGGTTGGTTTCTGTTTAAAAGTAAAGTGAAATGAAAATCAAGGTATTCACAACATGTATCAAATTTCCACCTTGCACTCCTGCACTTCATTATACACCTTGGCTACCTTATGGAACTAACTCCTTAGTATACATATAGGCTTTACTCAGAAAGTTTAATTTCCTTAAAGTAAGTCACCACAAGACTGTGAAGGCAGTTATCAGTCTTGAGGAAACAGGCTTATGAAGCTTAGGAAGTGGAAATCGTATAGGCTATGGAAAAGCACGATACAGAGACAGAAGTAAAGACCACAAAGAAGTTCTGAAGTAAACCTAATCTTACTTGGCCAGAATCAGAACTCCATTATTTCTGAAATACAAGTTGTATATTCTCAAAATATAGAAATATATATAAATATACAGATGACTTGTGGGTGTTACAGTGTGAAAATACAGTATAGTGACCCCCTTGAAAAAGATATTCTTTTTACATTAAAGTACACGCTGAAGTTAGTAACACTTATACCATCACTCTTTATGCTTAGCTGCCAGAAAAAATGTCATAATACTGTAAATGATGTCTCTTTTCCTACATGTGCTCCCTCCTTGTTTTCCTCATGTTTGCCCAAGACACTCCTGCAGAGGTTTGAGACCATACCTACACCAGCAGCATCAGCATGCAAATTATGCTTACATCTCTTGATGTGCGCAAGTGACTCTTTTAACAGTGTCTACGTTATTAGAATTCTTTTAAGACTGCATTTTTATCAGTGGTGTCTGTGGCCCAAAAGGTAGGGTTTTCAGACATTTACCCCAAGCATGACTAAGAATGCAGCTTTAAAAGCATAGCTTGTTTAATTAGTGTTGATGCGTGCATCAGAAACTGGCAACAAATAGAAAATCCAAGAAGGTGCCTATGAAACATTAAAGAAAAAAAATGCCATGAAAAGCTGCCATTAAAGCTGCATGTTATCCTCACTTGTCATCTGCTTGAGAATATATTTGTTCACCAAGTAATAAATAAACATATCCTCAGGTTCTCTGCTTTGAAATGGTGCTACAGAAAAGCACATTGCTATTATAATCGAGTTTAGGCTATCATTTGGTTTATAGCAAACAGATAGTATTATTTAACTATCTCTGGGAGGAATGATTCATTGAAGAAGGAGGAGCAGTATTGCTTAGACCTCCTTTCAAACTTCTCACATATTGTGTGAGACTGGAGAAGAGCAGAGACTGTCTTTGAAGTAGCATTAACATGCAGTGCCATCTTTTAAATGTTTTAATTGCTGGTATTCAGCATTTGTATGAGTAAGACTGTTTATATAAAATTTCACTTTCTTGTTAACTTCCTTGTTCCTAAGGAATTGCTGAGAGGAGTTTGTGCTTTTCTCTTTGAGCTGTACATGTTTATGTGGGTGCCTCTGCTCTCATTCTCCTTTAGAAAGAAAGCCCTTGCTGCTACGCTTTCTGAAAGGTCTTACAATACATGTGCTTTTTGCATCAGGGTTATCTTTCAAATAATACTGAAAAGTCAGTACTGAAAAGATCCTTTATGGCAGAATTAAGTTGAACTAGATAATTTTGAATCATCTGGAATGTGGTGATATAACTGATTTCCTTATTTCTAAACATTGCCATGCAGATAGTCAATACACTACAGACAGGAAAATGATTATCTTATAAAACTTCCCTCCCTCCCCCCTGTTTTGTTTTTTTGTGTGTGTGTTTGGTTGGTTTTTTGGGGTTTTTTTGGTAATTATCATGCTATGTCAGACCTTTTAAAATGAGATGTGGGTTCGTCTGATTCATTTTGCTCCATCTGTCTGTCTCAAATATGGACATATTATGTGGTAGAAGTCTACAAAAGCCTTCTTTCTAGAGTAACCTTTTCAATTAAATGTATTAGCAGAGTATGAGAGCTTGATGGTCAAGGATTTGTCCTGTTCTCTTGAGAGGTTACTCAAAGGAAATTCTCTTTTAACAAAAAAACTACAGAAATTCTGCTTACTATGTTTGTGGTGTGAGCTCTTGCAGTGAAAGACGTGACAGACCTGTGTTAGTGGCAATCCAAGGTTGGTAGCATGTAGTCACTTGGATCTGGAATGAGAATAATGTTGATCAAGTGTCCTATGACCCAGGTGAGAATCCCTGCTGTGATACTGAAGGGATGCAATGTTCTAGATCCAAGCTGCTTTGTGTGCGCCTATGGAGGTGTTTCTAAACTGTAACATAGAAACTTGCAAAAAAATAATGTAAGATACATCCATCAACGTGGCTAAAAATTTATCCAAAGGTGTAGCAGTGGAGACCACAGTGCATAGTGAAGAAATGCTTTAAATGGGCTAAGTGGAATATCCACAACACCCTAAGCCATTACCTACTCAATGAGTGGGAAAAAAAAAAAAAGCTAGCTCAAGTGGCACTGACTGTGTGACAGACACTCTCAGGTCTGGTCCATAAGAATGTAAGTCCCTGACATTAGACTATGTCATGAAATTCCTAACTGAAATAGCTTATAAACCCCTGAATTAGGACTCTTTGGGGAAAATAAATATGAATAATTAAATCACATATTTGCAATGATGGCTTTTTCTTGCAGACAGTAAGAGGCAGATTTTGAAGTACTGTTACATTTCTTGAGAGTGTAGCTAGGCTTACATTGTTTGTAAGACATTACTTGCTTAGTTTCTGGAAATCTAGAGCTGCACTGCCATCTCCATATTTAGCACCAAGATAGTGTTGTTAAAATAGAAAAAGAAAGAAAAAAAAAAGGCAAATCATGCCTCCCAAGGACTTGCAAACTTGAAGTACATCCACAAACATCAGAAAATGTTTGGAAAGTTTGAGTAAACTCAAATTTGATGAGAATTGTTCATCCCTACTTTGCATGCATGAGTCACATAATTGTCAATGAGTAATGAAATAGGGAAGCAGGTGGTAGTGTCTGCACACTGGATTATGAGTTCTGAGACAGGATGTGTTTCAGACTGTAAGAGAGTTACTGGGAAATGTGACAGACTGAGTTCTATTGGTTACTGGACAAACAGAATAGATCTGAAAAAGCAGTTTATCAGGCCAGGAAGATAAATGTTCTAGCTAGGCTCGAAAGTCTGTTATAAGAAAAGAAAGATGATTTCTGAGATGACAGATGTGAAAATATTGCAGGCTCAAAAAAATACAAGCACTCTGATGGCTCCTATTATAAGTAGCTCATCCAAAGATAAGAGGATAAGAAAGATCAGAGAGATACATTTGCATTGAGGGAAAATAAAGTCACACCCGTTTTATTCCGCCCAGTGGCCTTATTAAAAAAACAACAAACCACCTTGTTATAAAATTGAGATCTGCAGTCTGTGTTCTTCCACTTTAGCAAAGGCTGTCACATTGCATGACATTTGCATATTCCTATTGACTTTATACTGCTTGCAGATCTTTCTAAGCAGCATTACACCGCCAAACATAATGTGCTAAATATCCAGTGATGCAGCATCTCCTGGACTAAAGAAAAGAAAGAGAAAAAAAAAAAAAACACCAACAAAACAAGCCAGGTATAAATTCTCCTAAAACTTTGTTTCAGAAACTATTAGACTACATAACTATGTTGTACTTCCAAAATTTTTCTAATCATTATTTTTTGCATGCTGCCAATTTAGCTGCTAAAAGAACAACAAAAGCTGAGGCTGATGAACTGAAATTTCTACTTCTCTAGTTCAGCTCAAGATTGGTTCAGAAATTAAAAGCAGCATGATGACTGGAGATGGATATACTTATGCTGTAGTTGTAAATCCTGGGAAAGCACTGCACAGTACTTACAATGTCTAATTCTCCACCTGTCATAAACTGAGCAATCCTGTAAGCCTTGTTGACAGTCACACCACATTTCAGATTACAGCGGATGGAATTAAAAGTCTCTTAATTGCTGAATCATTAAAGCAGAATAATGAAATTTAGTAGAAGTATTGCTAACTGCAAAAAAACATTCAGATGTACTCTGACATTGAGATCAGCATTCCTGACTTGTCCATTTTGAGAGATGATAGCCCTGTACTGAAAGCTAAAGGCAAATGTTTTGTCATTGGTTTGTTGTGTTACAAGCTCCATTTAGGACTAAACCATCCATACCGTGCCATGAGACAGAAGTCATGTGAACCACTACAGACTTGAGAATCACTGTGGGATCTCAGCTGTATACATCTCTTCCCCACTGAAATACAGCTTCCTGGTAATAAAGTCCTTGAATGGATTCTGGAAAGAAACCTGCATGGGAAAGAAGATAAATTCTCCAGCGGTTTGCTCTGAAAGATACAGTTTGTCTACCTGAACAGTTAGCTTAAGGAGCTGTCTGAAAAGTGAAAGCCATTTTATTGCAGCTAATGAGCAGAACTAGCTGGAAGAAGAAAAGAAAGGAGGTGTCTCTTTGGACCAAAGGTGCTAAGCAAGGTGAGAATCAAAGGTGAAGCAAGATCTATCAAAGTGAAGTATTTTGCTTTCAGATATTCAGTGATCTAAGCTCACTGAGAAAAAATGTCCCTAAGATTAAGAAATGCTTTGCTAAACATGTTTTTTTGGTCATTATTGCCTCTGTACCACCCCATGAACATACTGAAGTTGCGAGGTTCTCTGGTTATGTTATGCCTGTCAGTCCATTAGCTGTACAGTGCAAAGCAAATGAATTAAATTCTCTTATTTGCTTTATATGTTCTTGTGGCTGTTAGCGAACAGGTTAACAAAGGCAATTCTCATCCAACAAAGCACAGCCTAACAGATTCTAGTGTTTGTGAAATGTCAAGTAAATTTGTCTGTTCACAGAATCCAGAGCATATTTCTAGACGCTAATTCCTCCATGTTTGGAAAACAAGTAGAATCACAACACCAACAGGCTTTAGGCAAAGAGGCAGGAAACCTACACTCCTGTAGTGGTTATAAATCTACAGTACCACACCTGCCAACCTAAGTAGCACTCTTCTGCCACTGTTTGCTTAACATATGCATATCTTTATCTAGGAAATACAGGAGTGACCTAGAAAATAATCTGAATGGAATAAGAAATCATACAAAGAACCAAAACACCAAACATCAATATTCAATCAACTGCTCCAACCCTTTATATCCACTTCCTTCATGGATAGATGTCAGTGACCAAGGCATGTAAGTGAAATCTGTTCTGTGTCTGCAGGAAGAACAGCATCTGGCAAATAAAACATTGCTTGAGACAAGGCAGTTGTAAAATTGCATACAGGTCTGTAGTTTCCCGCTCTTCACTACTGCTTACAAGTAGTTCTCATTTGTTAAATTAAGTTCTTAATAACAATCAATTACGATACCTGCTGCTAGCTTGTATTATGTTTTGCAGATTTCCAGTTTAGTGCCACTGAGATGTAAACTTCCTGACCTTCAATGCATTAAGCTAATGCCCTACCACATGAATATAATCTGTTGATTGCAGCACTTCCCACCATCTGTGATTTACTTTTACAGGGATGGGTGCAGAAACCATCACCTTTCAGCAGTATTGTCTACAAAATATAATAGCAATCTGCTTTGCAGCCACACTGCCCACAGAAAAAAAAAATAAAGCTGGCGACTATGAGAAAATTCAACTTGCTGAATACAAAAGGAACTTCAACTTTTATGAAAAATGTAAATTTGACACATTAGAGAGAGGTGATGTCTTTTATTATAGAATCATAGAATCAGTCAGGGTTGGAAGGGACCACAAGGATCAGTCTAGTTCCAGCCCCCCTGCCATGGGCAGGGACACCCTACCCTAGATCAGGTTGCCCAGAGCCTCATCCCGCCTGGCCTTAAACACCTCCAGGGATGGGGCCTCAACCACCTCCTCCCTGGGCAACCCATGCCAGGGTCTCACCATTCTCATGCTGAAGAACTTCCTCCTCATGTCCAGTCTGAATCTTCCTACCTCCAACTTTGCTCCATTCCCCCTAGTCTTGTCACTACCTGATAGCCTAAAAAGCTTTTTTTGTAGGTCCCTTTCAGATACTGGAAGGCCACAATAAGGTCACCTCAGAGCCTCCTCTTCTCCAGACTGAACAGCCCCAACTCTTTCAGTCTGTCCACATAGCAGAGATGCTCCAGCCCTCTGAGCATCCTCGTGGCCCTTCTCTGAACACACTGCACCGTGTTCACATCCCTCTTGTAATAGAGGCTCCAGAACTGGATGCAGTACTCCAGGTGGGGTCTCACTAGAGCAGAGTAGAGGGGGAGAATCACCTCCTTTGACCATGCTGGCCACACTTCTCCAGATGCAACCCGGGCTCTGTTTGGCTTTCTAGGCTGCAAGTGCACACTTCTGGCAAGAAGCAAATACAGTAAGGATGAACAGACCAACTTTGGGAGCAGAAGTTTTTCTTAAGGCAGGGGTTTTTTCTTCCCCTCAGCATTAAAACAGGTATTGTAATAATGTATAAGATTTTTTCTGGAAGTCTTTCCCTTATCTTAGACCATCTTAGCAACAATTTTTTTGCTATATATGTACACAAAACCGAAGCCTTAGGGATCTCAAAATTATGTGTATATTTTTTTTTCTGTATACTGCAGTGTTTACACATCTTTAAACCATAAATATCTCCTATTTGGAGATACATGTGTGCAACAATGAAATTGCATCCAAAATATTTATTACAGGAAATGAAGATACTTCCCATGTTAGGACTAGCAGAAGGAATTATCTTGGAATGCAATGATTACAAGAATTGAAAACTTTGTATTTTTTCAGAACTATGCATGAGGTCACACAGGAGAGGAAATCCTAGAGGGCTTTCTGCATGACAGCAGCTTGTTCAGTAGTCTAATAGAATCAAGTACTAGCTTTGAGAATCTTCAGACATCTAGGCTTGGTTTGAAGGCATCTGCTCCCTCCAGTAATGGAGGTGACACAGCAGCAATGCAGGCAGGAAATGCATAATGAATATGCATACTTTGTAAAACTCATAAGCTTATCTTACAAGCTGGTTACATGATATATTCTCTTTGAAAAAATCTTATAGATAAACTTGTGCCAGCCACAGCCCATCAATTTTATGAAATGATATTTAATGAATGCGGCAGATTCCCACAGCACAGGAATAACTACGGAATCATCATGAATAATGAACATAATGAAAGAAATATACCTCCGAGCACAGAACAAACTACTGACTGCATCATCAGAGTTAAAAAAGGAAAAAAAAAGAAAAAAAAAAAGAGAAGAGTGACTTAAATAGTTATTTGCAAATATCATTCTGTAAACAAATTTGAATATAAAAAGCCACACGGAGTTTGTTATTCTTCAAATTTGTATAAAGGATTTGTCATCCCTGAAGTGACAATCCCGTCTAAGTACAAAGGCAAATGCACTGGAGGTGCCAGTTTGACTTACCAGAAATACCAAGAAATAGGGCAGAATACAGCTGAGCATAAATTTCTACCAAACATTATCCCCAAGTGAGTGCTCACCGGGGAGCAAAATGCTTGTGCCTCCACTTCACAGAGATATCAAGGAACAATGGCGCACTTATCGCTAATCAGTACCGCTGCCACCGTACTCCAGAAAATTGTATTTACAGAGGTTTATTGCTCCCTCTGCTTTACTGTTCCCCAATATAAGAGACTTGGAGCAAAAATGGCCCTCACTTTTCCCCAAGCAAAAATAAGACTATACAAAAACTCCCCAAATTGCTTGCCTCCCCATTCAGACAACAGTCTGAAAGTAAAAGGAAATGGATTTTCCTTTGTTTTCCAGTGTACTGCATATCATATTCAGGCCAGTATCAAATATTGAAAGATTAGATAGCTGACAGTGTGATCACCTGACAGAGTTGGCTCAAAGGTAACGCTAAAGCCTGTATTTCTGAGCCAGAAAAAGAGAGTGTCTGAGATTGAACCTGCCTGTATTAAATCCTTTTGGCAAAATGTAGATTTCTCTATCATCTTGCTGCATTTAGCATTTCTTCCTGCCTGCACAGCTCCGCATTAAAGGGGAAAGTGAATTCACAGGAAGGGGAAGAGAGAAGCAAACATCCTAAATGGAATTACATCTTTCAAAATACTTTACAGATTAGGGGAAAGGCAGCTCCCACAGCAGACGCTGGGTGAGAGTAATCCTTAAACTGCATTCTGACAGTTAGCTGTGTGGCCTCACCTTAGTGTCAATGTAAACAACCACCAGAGCAGGGCAGGTGAAAGGAATCTGCATTTATCTCTATCTTCTGTACTGAACAGGAGTTGTGCTTTAGTGGGAATCTGGAACTGGGAAATTCCTCCCTGCTGCATTATAGCACCATAAATCACAATTTTTGTCATGTAAAAAATGGTAAACAGAACTGTAGAGACTTACCCTAAAAATGCTGGTTCTGACTGTGCTGCTTTTCTTAAAGGTAATTAGTAAAAAACTGGCAGAAGCAGAAAAGACACATGCATGGTTCTGTGTCTGGTATGAAGTTTAGACATCCAGAATTTTATATAGAGGATGGTTACCTCTCAGTTAATGAGTCTCTTGACTCAACTCATGCTTTTATGCTCCTTACTGCCAAAAGCACACATACTCTGGATTGTGTAGGGTTACTTCCACTGCAGACAGAAGTGTTTTCAGTTGGTTATGGATAGAGTAAAAGAAGAAAACCTGACTGCTGTTACTTGGCAGGTACTGTTTTCTGTGCACAAGAAATATCAAAGAGAAAGCATGAATTTAGGAATGACACTAAGACAGAATAGAAAATTTGTCACAGAAGTTGAAGGAATATAAGAGAGGAAAGTAGAAGGCTAAGTACTACTAAATAAGTGATGTGGATTTAGTTTGTACACAGAAATGTTGTTTACATCTTTAGGGTAACTAAGATGTGTCAGGGATCTCAGAATTAATCAGAGGCTTATTCATGCACAGCAGTGGCATGCATGGGGCCTTTTGTCAGTAACTCTTCTCACTGTTTTGTGGTAGGCTGGGTGGGACATTGGGGGTGTGATTTCTTTGGTTTTGGGGTTTGGGTGCTTGGTTTTTTTGCTTTTGTTTTTGTTGGTTGGTTTTTGTTTGTTTGTATGGTTGGTTGGTTTTTTAGTGTTTCAGGAAGCCAATTAATGCCCCACAGTTGTAAGCAATCTGGTTATGTCATTGCCTTTTCTGGATGGTAAGTCTGTAAAATGATGCTTGGACTTGGTATAATTTAGGCAACAGATGTCTCCCAGAGGAATTGAAATGTACATAGAAAAGATGCATGGGGCTTTGTTTGGGTTCATTTGGAACGAAAAAACACAGCCCTACTGCAAAACATATTTGTGAAACTGGGGAGGGGAGGCGGAAAAAAAAGAAAGAAGTGGTTGTTGCCATCTGGCTCTTTCAAAATGATCCCTACAAAGACCTGTCTCTATCTGTTTATACCATGCCCATTGACTTCATATCTGACCATCCTGTGAGACAGTAAACCAGGCAAGAAATAAATATGATGACCCTTTAAAAATTATGGAGAAGATTCTCAGTGAAAATCAGCATAGCAAGACTGATGAATGAAGTAGATGGTTTACATCAAATGAGAACCTACTCTTATGAATGAATTGCCTGCCGCCAAAAGATTTCAGAAATGCACTTGTTAGAAGTGCGTTTAGAAACGCTCTTCTTAGTGTGCTCATCCTCCCTCAGAAACAAGGGCAAAGGTAAAATGTCTTTTTGCTTTCCTCTTCTGATAAGCATTTCCACGTATGTACAAATGTAGTCTCTTTCACACTAGTATGCATGGATGCTCTCCAAAATGTATTCGCACACAAATACATATGTCACAAAAGCTTATGTGTCCACCTGTCATACTCTGTAAGGAGAGCTAAGAGGAGGTTGGAAGGGCACTGGAGAGTAAAGATAAATATCCATACATTAAATACAAGTAGTATGTAGCTAAAATGAGGGTAAGCAAGCAGTTTGCTATTTCATATCTAATAATCAGAAAGACAAACAGAATATTGTGCTGAATGCTCTTCTGTTTGTAGCTTTTGCCTGTGTATTTTCAGCTGTGCTTCTCCTTTAGGCAGCTGTCTCTCCTTTTTTTTTTTTAATTTTTTTTTTTTTTTAAGTCAATAAACCCACTAACAAGCCCTACCAAAGTCCACTTTCTCATTGAAAACATTGTAGCTATCCACTCAAGGCACAGCGACCACACCTTGTGATTTAGTCCTCCTTTCACACTATTCATATACTAATTATTCACAGTAAAAAGTCCACGTGAAAATGCCTTAACAGTATCTTAACAACAAAGGTGATAACAAAAGATATTTACCTGATTTGACAGAGAGAGGAAGGGAGGGAGGGAGGGAGTTATTTTCAACAATTAAAGAGGCCACATTCCGCCAATCGTTTTTTCCTCCCTTAATTTCCCATCACACTCAAATGGTAAAACAGCTCAAAATACTTGACCGGCCAAGGGGGAAATCTCACATGAATGCCACTGAGCTTCTTGGTACAGCAGAAGAAATGCTGTAAACATCAAGGGTTTGTAAGTAGTGTTCTATCAGCCTTTGCAAACCATACCATTAAGACTGCCAAAAAAGCCCCAGTGACTCAACCTGAAAGCTTTATTAATATTAAAAAAGGTTCTGAAATTTTGTTCTTTCTTATCAAATCCAGGCTATTCCTAGGCAGAGGGCACAGCTGCATTATTGGCATGTACCATACTTCTCCAGATCCAACCAACCGAAAAGAGGGTGATTCAGGTTTTAACTGTTTCATGATTTCCAAAGGCTTTCCAAATGGTTTTCCATTTAACACCACAGATCTAGCACCACTACATGTAAAGACAATACAAAAATTGCCAGGTGCTCAAATATAAAGGGGCATTTACAGCAATGCAACACAGTGGCTTAGTTCTGTTCCTATTTAACTCAGCTGAGAACAATTAAGTTGTAGCACAGTGCTCTAAGCCTCTGTTCACTGCCTGCCCAGCGCTGTGGTGCAAAATGCTGCTGTTGAAATCCTTGTTAAGATACAGGACCTTGTACTGGGGTGAAGGACTGGTGGGAATGCAAACTCCTTCACATTGTATTCTCACTGAACTGGGCTCCACCTCACAGCACATGGTCTGATTCTGGTGAACAGCAGCAAGAAAGGGTATGAAACTTATATGTAATATGTTCTCCTAGTGGTAAATCCACTCAATTGTATTTGAAGTGGGAGGTATTCCTAATTCATTCACCAGGATTTTTATCCTAACCACAGCTGCCAGTTCAAATAAAACATCTCAAATCCAGCCTAGTTCAAAGGAGTATGAAACAAGTTGACAGCGTTACCTGACAGAAGTGAACACCAGATTAGTCTTCAAATCTTCACAGGACCTACTCTTGGAAAGGCTGTGTGTGATGGTTTGGGAGTTCCCTGCCCCCACCCCACCTTTTGTAAAATCACCCAGACCTAGACTCGGCCAGCTGGAAGGACTGAAGCTCTGTTTACAGCTCAGCACAACATACAAGCAGATATATACAAAATATACAGGAATATTTACAGAAATATACAAGTTAAAGGTAATACAGAAACACAACTCACCTCCCAGAAATCAGAGTCCCCAGGAGGGGCTTCCAACCACTCTTCCACTTTCTCCTCACCCCTATACCTTATCCCAATGTTTGCCTTACACACAAGGTGAGTTTGGAGGATCTGCCAGGGAGGTTAGAAGAAAAGTGGGTAGTGAGGTTACTCGGCAGAGAGGAGGAGGCCAGAAGCTAAACAGCCCGAGAGTGTCTGCAAGCCCAAGTGACTGTGTTATCTATGTTTTGAGTTCTTATTCGTATCCATCTCAGCAAGCCTATGAGTGAAGGAGACATCACCATTGTTTTCCTTTCACAGCCTATAATACAATTTTCTCTATTAAAATATTCCAATTAGCCTCAAACCAGCACACTGTGAAATGCGAATATTTATCTGAGCCTGAATATGTACTACACGGCAATTCTGTATTAATTTTTCTTCAGCCTATGGATATCTCCCCTATAGAAGTCTGGTAGATGATTCTTTCCCTACCTTTCAGCCACCAGAAGAGCTTCATCTACTTTCCACTCTTTAGAATCATAGAATGGTAAGGTTGGAAGGGACCTCAAGGATCATCTAGCTCCAACCCCCTGCCATAGGCAGGGACACCTCCCACTAGTACAGGTTACTCAAGGCCTCGTCCAACCTGGCCTTGAACACCTCCAGGGAGGGAGCAGCCACAACCTCCCTGGGCAACGTGTTCCAGTGCCTCACTACCCTCCATTGTAAAGAACTTCCTCCTAACATCCTAAGATGATGACTTTTACAACCTTTTCTTCTAATCACACCTAGTTCCTTTGCTGGATGCTGATTTTTCTGTCTTTTTTT